>CM032233.1:97782500-97970000 GCA_019009955.1 Riptortus pedestris
AAAAAATAAATAAATAAAAAAAAAAAAATAAAAATAACGTTAAACGGTGGCAGTGACTAACACACACAGGCGGGTCCTTCCCAGTATTGGTAAAAGTATGGCTAATCCCAACTAATCGAGAATAGGAACCTACACCGATGGGGGGGGGGAAATTAAATGACTTCGCACTATAAGTGGGCTTTTGGGTCGTGATTTGCCTCTGCGCGGGTTTTTATATAATATGGAAATGTCTACAAATGATAATGAGTACAGAGCCGCCACCCGGGGCGCCGGGACCCCCCATTTTAGTGGTGATGGAGGGGGTTACAATGCTAACCACGAGACCGCAGAGCACCTTAGCATGAATGAGCAGGAAGTGTTCAGGAAGGCATCTAGGCTGTCAAGATCGCCTAGTCACGTAGATCAAAATAAAGGACGCAAAGTGTCCACGTCGAAAGGCCCCGAAGTAAACCGAGACATTCTCACTATAGCGGTTGAACAAGAGAACCAGAACAAATCCCCAGCTGCAGCGAAAGGCCAGACGCCACCGTTCTCCTCGCCGTTCATGGAGCATTCGGAGAAGATGGGAGACAGGCAGATGAAGTTCGGAGGAGGGAAGAGGGTGAGGAAAGAAAGTGACGACATCGATGACCAAGAGGGCAAAAGGCTGAGGGAAGAAGACGAGAGAGGTTTTAAAAAAATAAGGAGGGAAGCTAACAAAATCCGTAGCGATCTTTCAGCCTTCATCGGAGAACCCAGCAAAAAGATAACAAAGGCAAACCAGGCTCTGATATCGGAAAAGGTCGAGAAGCTCGCAGACATGGTGGAGATGCTCGTCGAACATCTGCTAGTAGGGCACTCAGACAGAGAGCATCAGGCGTATTGGGACGCGGCCAACCTTAAGGAAGGGGAAAAAGGAAACCTGGCAAAAGATGTCGCTGGAATAATCATGCCCCTGACAGAAGGAATGATAGAGAGGGCTTGCCATCACGTTATACACCAAGTATACCAAAATATGAATGCCAGGCAGGTGGGTGGTGCAAAAAGCTCGGCCTATGCTACAAGTCAAGAAACATCGCTCAGAGCATCAGAGCCAGCCGTCATGACCGAGCCAGGCAACCCAGACGAGAACGGCAATGCGTGGAGCAAAGTAGTCAGTCGCCGGAAGAAAAAGGCCGAAAAGAAGACGACCACCGTCAGCAAAGCCAGAGGTGAGGTTAAACGGCAGATAGAGGAATCCAGTACAGCCCAGGCAAGTTCAACAGTCGCCATCAGGGTCGACCTAAATAGAGCACCAGAACACCAAAGCCCAGGAGATAAGGCCGCGCTAAAATGCACCAACTGTCTGGCAGCAGGAAAGAGGACCGACCACCCAGCCTTCGACAGGAAGTGCCCTTCTTACACGCAGTTCATCATAGGCAGAGTAAGGGCCACCGAATATGGCACCAGACAGGAGGTATAGAAGGCCCACAATAGAAAGGGACAATGTCCTACGAATTACACAAATTAACCTGGGAAGAAGAAGAATGGCCGCCGAAGAGATATGGAGGGACATGAAAGGTGCGGATGCAGTAGTAGTCTTACAAGAACCCCCAACAACAGGAGGCCAACTAGCGGCCCTTCCACCCGCGTCACACCACGTTTGTCGTGGAAGCCCCCAGGAAAGGCCAAAAGCAGCCGTAGTATACGTGGGTACGCAATGGAGAGCTGTTGGCCATTATCAAGCATGCACAAACCTCGTGGCAGTCATGACCCTGAGCAGGGGACAAGATACATACCACGTAATATCTGTGTACTTGCCGCCGGGTAAAGCTATGAGACCCACACTAGCCCACGTAGGAAATCTCATCCGGGAGTTTCAGGGGAACGTCGTGATGGGGTTCGACTGTAACGCCTGGAATACAGAGTGGGGATCGAGGTTTACCAATCTCAGAGGACGAGTAATGGCAGAGTTTATCGCGGAGTATGGCCTTCAGATTCTGAACGACAGAAATTCCCAAGCGACTTTCAGTGGGGCAGCAGGGGAATCCCATATAGACGTGACCCTGGTGACTTCAGACCTTATCCAACGAGCTTCGGATTGGAGGGTGGAACATGGCACAGTGAGCGACCACGCGACCATCAGCTTTAGATTGGAGGCAAGTCGTGGAAACGGAGCTATTTGCGCGTCTCCCAGTTTCGCCATTAAAGAGAGTAAATGGGAAACTTACAAAGAATGTACAGAAAGGAACATTAGGAGTGCATTCGCAGGTCGGGACTTTGCAGACCTTCCAGTCAGCAAGAGAGACGTGGACGTTCAAATAGGTTTAGTCCAGGACAGCATATTGCTCGCAGCAGAAGAAGCCTTTGGAGTGAAGGAGGATAAACGCCGCTCTAAACCATGGTGGAACAAAGCGATAGGAGATGCAAGGAGGATGGTAAACAGAGCCAGAGCGAACGCACAAAGATGCTCAGAACCAGGTCTAAGGAGAGCCATGTTCAAGATCTACAAGGGAGTTAAACGGGCGTACGCAATAATGGTCGCCCGAGCAAAGAAAGAGACTTGGAGACGCTTCGTCACTGACACCACTATAAAGGGACCCTGGGGCATTGCCTATAGCACACTAAAGAAGGAGGAAAGGGGATCACCTGCGTTGCCGGCGATCGCTGATGGAGGGCTAATCCCAACAAGTGCTCCTGAAGCAAGCAAGAACTTTATCAAAGCTTTGTTCGGAGAGGACGATCCTGCTAGCGACACGAGGGAACAGGCGGCAGTTAGGGAGACCTCCAGGCTACCACCAGGCACAGAATTTTCTCAGGATTGGGACGAGTTGGACGTGGAGATGGCGGTCAGCAAAATGAAGAAGAAGGGCGCACCAGGAGGAGATGGTATCCAGGCCCAGTTGGTGCAGCAAGCCTTGCCAGTGATAGGGCAACACCTGACTCGGATAATGAACTCCTGCCAAGGAATAGGTTACTTTCCTAGAGCCTGGAAAACGGCAGCAGTCGTGACATTCAAGAAAAAAGGGCAAAGGGACCTCAGCGTAGCAAGAAGCTATCGACCCATATGCATGCTGCCAGTTCTGAGAAAGGTATTGGAAACCCTAATTAAAAAAGAGATTTTTCCCCGAATAATTAGAAGAGCCAGCCTGAGGCAATTCGGAGGCATACCAGGAAGGTCGACTGAACAAGCCATCAAGAGACTGATCGACGACAGCGAGCAGGGCGAGCATAAATACGCGCTCGCAGTATTCATTGATATAGCTGGGGCATTTGACAACGCATGGTGGCCAGCAATAATGGAAGCATTGCAAAAGATGGAGTGTCCAAGCAACATGTACGAGACATTAAGCAGCTTCCTTAACGAAAGGCGGGCCTATTTGAGAGATGGTGCCGACACGAGTGCTGCTGTAGGTATAACTAAAGGATGCCCACAGGGTTCGGTGCTAGGACCTCCATTGTGGATCCTGTTAATCGATGGACTCCTGAAGCTCCTGGAGGAGTCTGGCATCACAGCAAGTGCGTACGTGGACGACCTTGTGGTAGTGGCGAAGGGCAGCTCAAGGGCCACAGTACAGGAACAGGCCGAGTCGGCTATCGACATCATCCTGGAGTGGCTGGCGAAGGTCAAGCTCAGAGTATCCCCTGAGAAAACGTGCGGTCTAATTATGAAGGGGAAGTACGACCATGCCCATCCTCCAAGGATCAGGATAGAAGGCCAGTGGGTTGACTTCCCAGATGTGGTAACGTATCTGGGAGTCAGCTTTGGGCAATACGAAAAAATTGATCCAACCATAGACTCCATACTGCTGAAGTCAAACAAAGTCCTGAACATCCCGCAGAGCATGGCAGGAGCGTCATGGGGGACAAGGTTTGTGCCTTCACTGATCTTGTCAAACAAAGGGCGCCTAAAAGAAATCATCCCTGCCATGAGAAGAGTGGCCGTGGAAGAATGGCAACGCCGCTGGGACTCTTCAACCAAAGGAAGATGGACACACCAGTTCTTCCCACTTGTCAACAAAAGAATGGAGGCCACCTGGTACGTTCCAGACTTCTGGACAACTCAGATAATATCGGGGCATGGCGATTTTAACGCCAAACTACATACTTTCAAAAGGAAGGAAGATCCTAAATGCAAGTGCGGAGAAATCGGAGATGCACGCCATATATTACTGGACTGCACTTATTATACAAGAGAGAGACTAGAATTAGCAGGAGAATTCTCCCTTCTTGAATGGCCTCCAACAGCATTAAAAGAACTTGTTGAAAGCAAAGACATTTTTATAGCATTTAAGAAATTTACTACTAGTGTATTACAAAAAATAAATAAATAAATAAATTAAGTAATAAATAATAATATGTAAATAAATAACTAAAATAGCTTTTAATTAGTGAAAAGTAACAAATTAGAATATAATATAGTTTAGAAATATTATAGACATTGTTAGCATTATTAAAATAGTTAGAATTAAGGACTTAGAATTAGTTTAAAAGGTATATTGGAATTCCGCTCAACAGAGCAGCGGCATTCCAATTGCGGGCGCCCAAAAATTTAACCGAAAAGTTGCTATAACCACTTATTTTATTAATGCACAAAGCTCATCCTCGCTGCTTAGAAAGCACCAAGGAAGAGTTACCACAGACCTATTTAAAATCCCGGAAATCAAAATTCAAAAAAGAAATTGGAAAGTACCGCTTGTATAAGGGCAGCCTTAAGGTAAAGCGGGGGCAGAGAAGGATAAAAAAAAAAAAAAAAAAAAGAGAGAGACAGAGAGAGAGAGAGAGAGAGAGAGAGAGAGAGTGAGAGAGAGAGTGAGAGAGAAACACACAGAGAGAGAGAGAGAGAGAGAGAGAGAGAGAGAGAGAGAGAGAGAGAGAGAGAGAGAGAGAGAGAGAGAGAGAGAGAGAGAGAGAGAGAGAGAGAGAGAGAGAGAGTGAGGATGGCTGGCGTGTTGCTAAGGGGAAGAAAAAGAAGTCAATAAACAGTAAACTAGCTCCGTCTATCAAAACGAAGAGAGATATCCTCAAATTCCTTCCCAAGTCAATAGAAGGTGAATGCATCTCGCCCAGTCTGCTCATCAAAGTGGATATAGGTAGTGAAGACCAAGGGTTGGACTCAGAAGGTAGGGCAAAGAATATACTCGATGCAGTTGAATCCATAAACCCTGAAACTCTTGGAGATGATATAGAAGGCGTTAAACTGGCAAATAATGGCAACCTACTAATTAAAGTGAAAAACAAAGCATGTGCCTATAAATTAGAACAATTCATTAAAGCTAAAAACAAAGACATCCGGTGCACTGCAATGGAAAAGCGCCTTCCAAGGATGATTTTCTCTGGTGTTCCCAATGTGTGGAGCGAAGACAAAGTTACAAAATCTCTCAAAGAAAACATCTTGGGCAAGGAGGACAACGTTTCAGGAAATGACCGAAGCAAGGAAATCAGGCTGCTCTTTAAGTATGGAGCCATGTATGGGCAGACTACTCAATGGGTTGCAGAAGTTGGACCAAAAGCCAGGGCCAAGGTTAAGGACGGGACCATTAGAGTAGGGCTTTTAACTATAGTGGCTCGTGACTTCATAGATCAGCCCAGATGCTTCAAATGTCAAAAATATGGCCATATCTGCTAAGTGTGAAAGCAAAAATGAAACGTGTGCATGGTGTGGTCAACCAGAGCATTGGATGGAAAATTGTCCGAATAAGAACGCGAATCCGACTTGCGTAAATTCCAAAAATGTACGGAGGCAACATGATCACCCATCAAGTTATACAACGTGCCCAGCGCGCATGGCGTATATAACAAATAAAGTAAAAAATACTTGCTATGGCAGGAAATCTTAGACATAGGCAAAAAACTGGCTTCAAAGTGCTCCAAATTAACCTTCAGAAGAATAATACAGCAGCTGAAGAAATCTGCAAAGAGGCCATGGGTGACAACATTATAGTAGCTATGCAAGAACCTGCTCTAACAAGACGAAAATTTATTAAAATTCCACCTGGAGCGCGATGTGCTGTGTCATCGACAGGAGAAACCAGACCACTTGCGGCACTTGCAGTAACAACCACTCAGCCCCAAGTCTGCCATTACAACCTCACCTCAGAAAATATCGCAGTAATGACTATAGGACGAGGACCGGAGACTCTCCATTTAATTTCAGCCTACTGTCCACCCAGCCAAGCCCTTAGTCCGATTCTAGACAAAATAGAAGAAACTGTACAGTTCTTCAAGAAAAGGACAGTAATTTGTATGGACTCGAATGCGTGGCATACTGGTTGGGGTTCCAGACGAACTGATTTAAGAGGGCGAGTTGTACAGGAGATGCTACTGCAGGCAGGATTGTGTCTTGTTAATGACCCGAAGTCTCCGCCCACGTTTAATAGTAAAAGCGGCAGCTCACACATTGACCTCACTATAGTCACGCCAGACTTACAGAATGCCATAACCAAATGGCGCGTTAACCACTCTACAAATAGTGACCACGCTACAATATATTTTGAAGTTATGGCAGGTAAAATAAGTCCTGTAGAAGGCCCAGACCATATAAGGTACGCGTACAAGAATGTTCGTAGGGACTCCTTCTCTGATGCGGTTTTAAGGCGTACCCTGGAAACAGAGGGCCTTGCCTTTAGTAACAACGTGCAGATAGTTGAAGACTTGGCTGTTCAACTTCAACAGGTCATCACAGAAGCCGCCGATGAAGGACTGCCTCGCAATAGGAAAGGGCCTTGCACAAGGAGGTGTAAACCCTGATGGACACAGGAACTGACAGCTGCTAGAAGAGTTGTGTCAAGTGCTATAAAGGCCTTCCAGAGATGCCCAGACGGCGCGTACAAAGAAATGAAATGGGCTATCTATAAGTCCCTCAAAAAATCATTTGCCAAGAAGATCGCGATGATGAGATGGCCCATGGGGAGCTGCATATAGAGCTCAGCAGTACCCTCGGGACATTCCGACTTCAAATCGGAACATGCTGGAGGGCCTTTTCGGGGCAGACGACCCAAGCAGCGACACCAGTGACCAGAGAGAGATACGCAAAGGGATGAGACTTCCTCCTGGGACAGGGCTCACACCGGAATGGGACTTAATTGACCTAGAGCTCGCAATGAACCCAAAGAAACCCCGCAGTGCACCATCGAGTGATGGAATAACATACAAAATGCTACAGGCTGCACGAAAAGTGATTGGGCCTCAAATGCTATCTGTTTCCAATACCTGCCTTAACACTGGTTTTTTCCCTAAGATATGGAAGGTAGCCGAAGTAATGTTATTTAAGAAAAGAGGACCACGTGATATCTCTCTCCCCAAAAGCTACAGCCCTATTTGTCTGCTACCAGTTCTGGGAAAAGTACTGGAAGCTTTGATCAGAAACTCAATAAGAGCGCAGGTGGAGTGTAGTATTAGCGCAAGGCAATTTGGTGGCATCCGAGGCCGACAGAGAGAGAGAGAGAGAGAGAGAGAGAGAGAGAGAGAGAGAGAGAGAGGGAGAGAGAGGGAGAGAGGGGGAGAGGGAGAGGGAGAGGGAGAGAGAGAGAGAGAGAGAGAGAGAGAGAGAGAGAGAGAGAGAGAGAGAGAGGGGGGGGAGAGAGAGAGGGGGGGGCGGGAGAGAGGGGGGGGGGAGAGAGAGTGGGGGGCGAGAGAGAGTGGGGGGGGGAGCGAGAGTGGGGGGGGGAGAGAGAGAGAGAGAGAGAGAGAGAGAGAGAGAGAGAGAGAAACAGAGAGAGAGAGACAGAGAGAGAAAAAAAAAAAAAAGGAGGGTGGTGTGCGAGCAGCCGGCGGGTGAACACCTCCCGAGCCGCGCTCCGTAACATGTTAATCAAGTGCCGGTTAAATGTTAAATAAATGTGCGGAGTTTTGGTGAAATGGAAGTGTCTGCTGCCTACTACACTTTGACTCGAGGCGAACCGGCTCACCATACTGCATGCGAGGTTATTACTTCCGGAAATCACCGATTTTTCAAGCGTGAGTAAATTGATGAGGACCTCATAACTTTTATCACTATGATCAAACACTCCTCCAGCCAAAATCTCACCGGATTTCGTCCAGCCGTTTCCCGGATATATCACTTCCGGGTTGTGCACGTGGTCGGTTGTTTACGTCCAGGGAATGATTAAGCCCAGGGAAATTTTCGGGTGTTATAGATAAAAGAAATGTTTAAGTCATGGTGTAATACCCAGCTCCATATGAAGCCCCTGTACCGCTCCAGGAAGCCGAACCCGGCACACACGGAATCCAGAATACCTGTAATAATCCAGAACCGGTACCTTTATTAGTGATTTCAAGTGTATAATTAAACGAGGCACGGCATCAGTAAATTTTTGGCTCAATTCCCCCCTCCTTTTATTATCAGGGGTACACGAAAATAGAGATTTTCGCTACACACGATTTAATAGATAACCATAAAGAGGATATAATTTTGGCAATTTTTCTTATACAGAAATTATCGTCTGAACAAGCCCTATCCTGTGTTAAAAAATCAGTAATAAATATGAAGCTGACACAGAGTTACAGAGAAAACAATAGTCTGGAAACAGTCAGAGCTTAGGCGAGGTCTCAACCATACATTTGGCAGCTAGTAAAACTTACCCCCGAACCACGGTATAATCAAGAAAGAAAAGGAAAAAAATAAAAAAATTAAAAAAAAATAAATAAATAAAATAAAAATAACGTTAAACGGTGGCAGTGACTAATACACACAGGCGGGTCGATCCCAGTATTGGTAAAAGTATGGCTAATCCCAACTAATCGAGAATAGGAACCTACACCGATGGGGGGAAAAAAAAAAAATTAAATGACTTCGCACTATAAGTGGGCTTTTGGGTCGTGATTTGCCTCTGCGCGGGTTTTTATATAATATGGAAATGTCTACAAATGATAATGAGTACAGAGCCTCCACCCGGGGCGCCGGGACCCCCCATTTTAGAGGTGATGGAGGGGGTTACAATGCTAACCACGAGACCGCAGAGCACCTTAGCATGAATGAGCAGGAAGTGTTCAGGAAGGCATCTAGGCTGTCAAGATCGCCTAGTTACGTAGGTGGGTGGTGCAAAAAGCTCGGCCTATGCTACAAGTCAAGAAACATCGCTCAGAGCATCAGAAACATCGCCAGCCGTCATGACAGAGCCAGGCAACCCAGACGACGACGGCAACGCGTGGAGCAAAGTGGTCGGCCGCCGGAAGAAAAGCGCTGAAAAGAAGACGACCACCGTCAGCGAAGCCAGAGGTGAGGTTAAACGGAATCCAGCACAGCCCAGACAAGTTCAACTGCCACCATCAGGGTCGACCTAAATAGAGCACCAGGAGAACACCAAAGCCCAGGAGAGAAGGCCGCGGAATTGGCGGAACTGGTAGAGTGCGTAAGCCCAGACACGCTAGGCTCCGACCTCAAGGACATAAGGATAGCTAAAGATGGCACCATGGTTATTAAGGTAGCCAGTAACGAGGCGGCAAAGAGAGTGGCGGACAAGATAAGGGCGAGTACAAACGGCGAAAAGCTGGCCATAAATGAACTAATAAGAAGAAGGCCCAGGGTCGTCGCAGTCGGAATACCGGTAGTATGGAGCGCCGAAAGGGTCGAAGAAAAGTTCACCGCCTTTGTCAACAAAGGGAGAAAGGAAACTGAGGGAGGAGCGATCCGCGCTCTGTTCAAAAGAGGTCCTCGAAACAGCGCCACTACCCAATGGGTAATGGAAGTCAGCCCAGATGCCAGGAAGACTTTGCTAAACGGTAAAGTCAGAGTGGGGCTTTTAAGCATAGCGTGCTACGACTTCTATGAGCAGCCCAGGTGCTACCGCTGTCAGAAGTTCGGGCACATAGGGAAGAAATGCACAAGTACGAAGGAAATCTGCGCTTGGTGCGGGTCAGATCACGGCGACGGGAATTGTCCAAACAGAAGTAAACCCCCAAAATGCACAAACTGTCTGGCAGCAGGAAAGAGGACCGACCACCCAGCCTTCGACAGGAAGTGCCCTTCTTACACGCAGTACATCATAGGCAGAGTGAGGGCCACCGAATATGGCACTAGACAGGAGGTATAGAAGGCCCACAATGGAAAGGGACAATGTCCTTCTAATCACACAAATTAACCTGAGGAATAGTGGACTCGCTGCGAAGGAGGTATGGCGTGACCTTCAGGGCAAAAACGCGGTCGTAGCCATCCAAGAACCACCTGTTAGAGCAGGACAACTTTCTGCGCTCCCACGACTCTCGACCCACGTAAGCGGAGGAGATGCTAACAACAAGCCGAGAGCTGCTGTCGCATACGTAGGAACTGAATGGAGCACCATAGGACATCACTCGCTGAGCACGCCTTTGGTGGCCGCAATGACAGTCAGCAAAGGCGGAGCGTCCTATCACGTAATCTCAGTGTACATGCCGCCAAGCATCGCCATGGGACCCATCCTCGGTACCGTAGAGGCCTTGCTGAACACGTTCAAGAAAAAGAGGGTGGTGATCTGTACAGATTGTAATGCCTGGAACGTAGAATGGGGCTCTAAATGGACGAACCTGAGAGGAAGAATAATGGCGGACTTCATCACAGAGAGTGGACTCCAGGTGCTTAATGATAAACATTCGCCACCCACGTTCAGGACCACCTTCGGCGAATCTCATATAGACGTAACTTTGGTCACGCCCGACTTGATCAGCAAGGTCGTAGACTGGGGCATGAACCATAATACCACCAGCGACCACGCCACCATAAGTCTAAGGCTGAAAACAGAAGGGACGCCGGAGAGGACCAGCTCGGTCGGGAAATTCGCCCTAAAAGATAATGCATGGGAAAATTATCGAGAAGCACTTGCCCAATGCCGCTTCTTGAGTGTGACTCAGCAAGCTTTCCCAATCCCTCAAGCCGACGTAGAGTGTCAAGCTATTGCTCTCCAGAACACATTGCTCACTGCGGCGAAAGCGAATTTTAAATTTAAAAATCAGCGGTCTAATAAAAATCCCTGGTGGAATGACGACATTAGCGCAGCTAGATCCATAGTTAATAGAACAAGGAAGAACGCCCAGAGATGCCCAGAACCAGAACTACGTCACGCGCTATGGCAGCTTTACAGGAAACTTAAAAGCGCATATGCCTGTAAAATACGCAGGGCCAAAAAGGAGTCCTGGCGTTCGTTTGTGGAGGACACCACAGCAAACGGGCCGTGGGGAGTTGCGTACAGAGCAATCAAACAGCAGACACCTAGGTCCCCCGCATTACCCGCCGTTGAAAGTAAAGGACAGTACCCGACATGCACAGAATTAGCTCACAAGTACCTGCTAGAACAGATACTTGGCGAGGACGACCCAACCAAGGACACCGATACACAGGCAAGGTTAAGATCCACAATGAGACTTCCGGTAGGCACCGAGTTCGCTCCAGACTGGGATCGGTTGGATGTCGAAATCGCTGTAGCGAAAATGAGGAAAAAGGGTGCACCCGGCGGGGACGGGATATGCGCTCAGCTGATCCAACAAGCAATGCCCGTGATAGGAGACCAGCTGAGGACAGTAATGAATAACTGCTTGTCAATTGGGTATTTTCCGAAAATTTGGAAAATCGCCGCAGTAGTGCTATTTAAGAAAAAAGGACCCAGGAACCCAGGCTCCGCAAAAAGTTACAGGCCAATATGCCTGCTCCCAGTCTTGGGAAAAGTTCTCGAGACGCTGATTAAAAACACTATTTTCTCGCTTTTCGTCAGCAAGCTAAGTGCCAGGCAATACGGAGGCATCCCAGGGCGATCGACGGAAATGGCCATAAGGCGCCTGAAAGAAGACTGCGACGAAGGTAACCCTAAATACGCCATAGCCGTCTTCCTAGACATAGCAGGAGCTTACGATAATGCGTGGTGGCCGCGGATTCTGGCGTCCCTTCAGGAGATGGAGTTGCCGAGCAACATTCACGCGTTAATAAGCAGCTTCCTCGAAGACAGGAAGGCATACATCCGTGATGGGAATGGACCAGGGGCCGCAGTAAATATCACGAAGGGCAGTCCACAAGGAGCAGTTCTGGGACCACTATGCTGGCTAGCCTTGATAGATGATCTCATGCGCACTCTAGCAGCATCGGGCATCAGTGCCACGGCCTACGTCGATGATGTGGCGTACGTGGTACGAAGTAGCTCAAGAGACGGGGTTGTTAGGAAAGCGACGGAGGCGATCAACATCATCACCGACTGGCTGAAGGAGGCGAAGCTAAATATAGCGGCCGAGAAAACGTGTGCCTTAGTGATGAGGGGCCACTTCGATGAACGACACCCTCCCAGGATTCGATTAGGACAGACCCTCGTGAAATTCCCCGAGAGCGTAACGTATCTTGGAGTCAGCATGGGACAACATTTCAATCCAGAGCCACATGTTGATGCGCTCCAAGGCAAGGTAACGAAGATCATAAACATACTACAGAGTATGTCGAGGGCCACATGGGGACTGGAGTATAAGCCAACAGCTACGATATACAGCGTATGCTATCTCAGCACAGTCCTGTATGCCGTCGCAGCCTGGGGGCCAATGCTCAAGAGGAACCACTACGCACTGCTCCTCAGGGGTCAAAGACAAGTCCTGTTAAGAATTTGTAAGGCTTATAGGACGACTTCATACGAAGCAGTCCAAATTATAGCAGGCACCGCTCCGATTGACCTCGTAATAAGGGCCAAGGTGGCAGAAAGATGCGTAATACGAGGATGGCAGCCCCCAACGTCTACACCGCCAGAGCTCCTAGAAGCATTGGCCATGGACAGAAATGAACCCTACTTTCGAAAGAGACTAAAGGAAGCAGCAAACAAGTACATCACTAGCGAGTGGGAGAAGCGATGGCGGGACACCACCAAAGGATCCACGACTAAGGCCTTCTTCCCGACAGTCACTTTCAGGATAGAAAGAGAATGGATGTTCACCAACCACTTTATAAGCCAATTCCTGACCGGGCACGGTGATTTTGCTGAGTACCTTCATAAATATAAAAAGAAGCGCAGCCCGAGGTGTGACTGTGGTGAAGGTAACGAATCATCGCTGCACATAATTAAAGACTGCACGCTCTATGACCACAGCAGGCTGAACCTAATGAGAGCAGTATGCAGCTACTCCCCAGAACCGAGTGATTTGGTCAGCACAGCGGAAAATTTTCATGCATTCAAAACATTCATAGATGAATGGAGGAAAAGAACAAATAAATAAATAATTAAACGCAATCAAAATACCCAATCCTAGTCCTATCCTATCCCAACAACATAATGACCTATAGTGGCAGTAGCGCAGCTAGCGCTAGGAGCCATTATATAAAAAAAAAAAAAAAAAAAAAAGGGAGAGGGAGAGTGAGGGGGGGGAGAGGGAGGAGGAGAGAGAGAGAGAGAGAGAGAGAGGGCGAGAGAGGGGGAGGGGGTAGAGAGAGGGAGGAGGAGAGAGAGGGAGAGAGGAGAGAGAGAGAGAGAGAGAGAGAGGGAGGGGGAGAGAGAGAGAGAGAGAGGGAGGGAGAGAGAGAGAGAGAGAGAGAGAGAGAGGGAGGGGGAGAGAGAGGGAGAGAGAGGGAGGGAGAGCCACGGGGAGGGAGGGAGAGAGAGAGAGGGAGAGAGAGGAGGAGGAGATAGAGAGATAGGAGAGAGAGAGAGGGAGGGAGAGAGGGGGGAGAGAGAGGAGAGAGAGAGAGAGAGAGAGAGAGAGAGAGAGAGAGAGAGAGAGAGAGAGGGAGAGAGGGGGAGAGAGGGAGGAAGGAAGAGAGAGGGAGAGAGGGGGAGAGAGTGCGGACGGAAGAGAGAGAGAGAGGGGGGGAGAGAGAGGGAGAGAGGGAGGGAGAGAGAGAGAAGGGAGCGAGGGGAGAGAGAGAGAGAGGGTGGAGGGTGAGAGGGGGTGGAGAAGGGAGTGAGGGGGTAGTGAAGGGAGGGAGGGGGTAGTGAAGGGAGGTAGGGGGTGGTGAAGGGAGGGAGGGGGTGGAGAAGGGAGTGAGGGGGTGGTGAAGGGAGGTAGGGGGTGGAGAAGGGAGTGAGGGGGTGGTGAAGGGAGGGAGGGGGTGGAGAAGGGAGTGAGGGGGTGGTGAAGGGAGGGAGGGGGTGGAGAAGGGAGTGAGGGGGTAGTGAAGGGAGGGAGGGGGTAGTGAAGGGAGGTAGGGGGTGGAGAAGGGAGGGAGGGGAGGGAAAGATAGAGGACTACAGTAATTACGTGAAATATATACCTAGACGATCAAGGTGCATTCCAATGAGGCGCGTGAAGCCAGTTCCCAGTTGGACCATATCCAAATTTTCATCTATGATTATATGCCAGGGGAAGGTCTCGCAGAAAGTAGAGATGCCGATTGGCAGGTCTTCAGGAATCTGAGATGGTCCTTCTTCCCTTTCATCTTCTTCCAAATCCACAACGTTCTCCAGATTGAAACTAAAGCAGTAAAACAACTATATTACTAACTAAATGTTGCATGATTAATTGCTGTGAGCTATTAAAGCAGAGCTTCAAAAATTCCTGAGCTATTTTAATTTTTTTTTTTACCATAAAAGAGTAATGTGTCTAATCAAGTGACATCAGGGATTTTTGGTCTTTGGTTCATTTTTCGGTCATTTATATTTGAAGTTTAGAGTCATTACAATTCGTTGAGGAATGATACTTTTGCACTGATTTCAATTTGGCTTTGCTTATGATGACATACATCATCAGTAGGTGTTCAGAATCATTATAGTAGTTTTATTGAATGTTATTTTTAATGTTTATACCAGCTCGTTTTGCATTTGAATATCTTTTAAGTGTTTTCAATTAAAATATCTTTTAAGTGTTTTCATTTAAAATGTCTTTTAAGTGTTTTCAATTAAAATATCTTTTAAGTATTTTCAATTAAAATATATTTTATTCTCCCTTAGTCTCTCATACAACCAGACAACAGGCAATGGCCCTTACCGAGAAGATGTTCGTGTTTTCCAATTCCACTATTGAATAAGAGGGTATTTCTAGGAGTGATCAATACATCGCCATCATACACCATGTATCTGATGTACATTGTAACACCAGCATTTCCCTCCTTTCTGGTCACTCTTATAGGTGATTAAGGGTCTCCTTTCCTTATTCTAATGTCAACCTGTAAGTTATCTGAGATGTCAACTCCGAATTGCCCCTTAGAAGAATTCCCTTCCATAGTCATTCTCGTCAATCATTTAAGCTTGCTAGCTATCCCAATAAGCTGTAGTCCCTCTAGTAATTTTAGCCTCTCTAAACTGCCGTCGGCTGGCGGGAAACGTAAGATACACATCAACGCCATGGCCATAGGTATCAATAACATGAAATAGTAACAGTAGGTCCATTTCACTGTATTCCTTGACATAATTTCCAATATTATATAGCCTCACCAGTTTATGTCCTTTACACTACAATAAAATCCAAAACTCTCTGGACGTCGTATCTAATGCGAATTCAGTCGGTGGGCGCATACTCTTGAGAAAAAAACGTGTGACTTTTTTTAATAAAATGGAGTACAACGAATAACTTGTATATTTCTTGATTTAGTAGCAGTTGTGTTCAATAAATATATTAATCAAGTTAACACTTGAAGTGGCGAAAGCTTATGATAAGGTACAGAACGGCCGCTTACTATTCAAACTCAAACAATTCATTCTCAGCCGCCTGGAGACTCTGACGATACAACGTGAGAATGGCAGACTCTCTCAGTATAAGGCGTATGCTGACGATGTCTTGACCGCTAGTGAATATCACGCTAGTGAGTATAAGAGGAATCCCTGTGTCTGATCTTCCAATTAGTTTTATACTTCTTCAAATATTCGATTAGGAAGAATTTTATTGAATATTGAAGACCTTTTTGGTGATGTCCCAAAAATAATTTTTGGCAGAGGCTTGGGCAAGATAGATTAATCTGGTGTGGGAGTGACTAGCTCTTTGTCGCCGCCCCATTCCTCGTTTGAATAGAACAAGTGGAGATAAAAGCTTCGACCTAGGTCCGATAGCTGGTCCTCACGCAAGTCAATTATGGCAGCTAAATTGACAATTTGAACTTGCTGATGCAGCATTTGATCTTCCTAGCCCTATTGACAGTTTAATAGTGAGTGGTAATTTGTTGAATCCTTTTAAGAGATCGGCTACAATCGAAGTTATATTCTATTAGCCATTCGACAGTCGTAATGGGGATCACTCTCTTATCCTGTTGGATAACGAACAATGGTGAGGGTGCATTTGTACCAGAAACCTGGTTGAGCAATATCATTAAACGCTTAGAGGCAGTATTTTCTTACAGCTAATCCTTCGTTCCCATCAGTAGTCGATTCAGGTGGTACATCTCATTTAGGTTATGGTTGAGCCATCTAGAAAATTTCTTCAAATGTCCATCGATCCTACCCAGGAGATGACGAAAATGAGGTCCGTTCAAAATTATATATATATTGGTCTGTTAACGCTCTAGCAGTCGCAATTTTTGTTTGATCGTTACCAAACTCGACATTTAATCGTTTTATGTAAAAAGAAAGATTAAGTTCGTTAATGGCTGAAATCGGACCAGTGGGAGGGGGGGGGTTAGAGGGGGGATTTTTGAAAATTCAAAATATCTCTGTTATTATGCGTCGGATGGAACAATTGTATAAAATCAATCTTATTGCAAATTAAATTTACTACAAATATTGTTCTATACATTTATTCTTTATCTTGAATATTAACCGAGATATTTGCATTTGTATTGTGTGTGTGGTCGGCAGGAGTCGGCTATGTTCGGGACTTTCCGCCGAGCGCTAGGGCGGCCGTTTCCGTAACTGTTCGTCCCTCGTGAATAGGTTTAGAGATTCCTTACTACTACTGTTGTTATTAGGCAGATTTCTCTATTATAAAACTTCACGTGGGAAATCTGCTTAGTTTACACAGCCCCTGCGTGACGGACTTTCTCGTATTAGTGACGTCAGAGTGACCACCACGGGTTGAACCCCTCAAGTCTTGGTCGTCCTTCCATCGGCACTACTTTCTCCAGACGATTGAGTGAGACTTGATCTCTTGTCATTTGCCTAAGTTGAACATTCAGAACCTTTCACTGTCCACACTGTTATTGAGTCGGGCTTGAATTTCATGAAAAATATTTCGACTTTCGCTTGGCACGAATCGAATCTCAAGGTTTATAAACAAGAGCCTAAATGGTCACTCCATGACTGCATCTGAAGATCTCTCTTGGTGGATCTTAGAAAGTGTGAGACATTTGTGTGAGAATTATTCGAAAAACTCTTGGCAGAAATGGATTAAATGAGCTTGGGCTTAAGGGGATTGTTGGTCGCTCGCTTAGCCCACTCACCTTTGCCTTGATTGATGAACCCCCTCCCCCCCCCCCCATTGTTCCCCTAGAAGTGTTATCTTGGTCGATTGAATATGGAATCTTAGTATGTCTCATGTCCGTTTGTAGGTTCTTTAATACTAGAAACGTGGCTCTTGGTGCGTGTTGTGTTATTGGTTGTCTTTCTATCATTATTAGTGTGGTTTGGGATTGTGGTGTGTTTTCATGTTTAGTGCAAACCCCATTGCTCCATTCAAGGGAGATTTACCAACGCTTAGAGTAGTTGCTACCATTCATTGCCTGTTTGGATCGCTGTTCCTCTCTCCGTGGAAATTCAAGTCTTTTCGAGATAAGCATTCCTTTGGCCAGCCGAATCAAGGCAGTATTACATGAGATTTTAACCGGCCACCCCTTGTGGTCCACATTTCGGAGGGTTTTGGAAGCCCCTAGTGAAATCAGATATGGCATATTTATTGAATTTCATGCAGTTCCAATCTCACGCTTTCGAGGAGCCTGTTATTATTGTAAATTTAATACGTCTCTACCTGTTTTCGAAGATCCTATTGGTTAGTAAAGTCCATACATCAAGAGATAGTTTTTGGTGGGCTTTCAGTGAGAGTGGATGGGATTCCCCTAAATGGTGCTAATTGGAATTGGCTGCGAAAATCCAAGGTTTGAGTCAGGCGATTTGGCATAATCTGGTCTCAAGAATATCTGCTACTTGTAAAGGAGCAAGCCAGATTTAATTATACTTAGTCTTTAGGGAATCCCAAACAAGTTTTCAATGTAGTCCTTGTGAGGGCTCGTTTATCTCCAGTTGTGTAGATGATTACTTCTATAGAGTGTCATTAGAGCTCATGGAGGGTGAGCGTGTACTGTGCGTGTAGCCACTCTTCACTGTCACCACCTCCGAATCAGTGTAAACAGTTTGCAAATATTGTGCACATTTAGTTCGTAACCTGGGATAATGGAAGATATTTCTATGTTATTGCTTATACTAGAAGTGAATTGTAGTTTGTTTTATTATTTGTGTTTCTTTACTCTTGCGCCATTATATTGTATGATATAAATTCGATAGGCATAAATATTTAGTGGTACGTCTTATAAAAGGTTTTCCTATAGTTTCGAATTACTTGAGCACAAGAAACACACATCGCTTTTCCACCTACGTAGCTCAGTGTATTTATTTCGGAGGATGATTAGCATCATTGGAGTTGGAGTTGAAAGAATCTCGTGCACCGTCGGCAGTTGCCCCCTGGGCTGAATAGGAGTACCATTTGGCCATTTGGCAAAGGGGGACCATTATCCTAGATTCATTCGTTTGGTGTAGTGTTCTCTATCAGAACAGAGCTCCTTTATGGTTAGTCGAATCATAGTTTTTTAATGTGCACTATAAAATTTATATCGACTTGAAAAGCATAATTTTCCTTACCCCTTTGTTTTGTTTTCGAGTTGTCCTATGATTAATATAGCCTATAAATATTTCGTTTATCAAATATTGTACATATTGAACGTACTGAAATACTTTTGATTCTTGGACGAGAAGGCGGAAGTGGACCTGTTTGGAGTATAGAGTATTGGCGACGCTGATGAGAGATCCTTGGAGGAAGTAGGCGGTAGCTGGTCTGTCGGTGATGAGGGTCAGTCCCATACAAGGGTAGCCTCCTTCACCTCCTTCTGGGTCTGCTCTCACTCCCCTAGTCCTCTGCAATCAGCCACCATTACACTTTATTAATAAACAATAACAACAATACACCAAGTATAAATGGCCTCCTAATCGTTACTCCAAAAATGTGAATTTTTGTTTTAATGATGATTTCCGAAAACACGAGTCCTTCTGAACTAGTGGTAGAAACCTCAAACAATTGAAAGGACAGAAAGTGTGCTAAATAAATGATTGTTAAAAGTGCGACTGACGTCTGATTCAGTTGAAAATATATCGGCAGAAGATGAATTGTTGCTAAGGAGTGGTTGTCTCCCTTAAAGGCTTTATTCTACTTGTACCGCTATCATATGAAAACTATCTCCCTCTACCAGTTTAATATCACTTGAGCAATTAACAGTCACTTATACCTCCCACTCTGAGAGCCACGTAAAGGGGGTAAATGGTCGATTGGAAAGAAATTCTACACATATTAGCTTATTCCACAATAATCGGTTATTTTATAGAAATCAGCTGATATCTTACTGATTACTTAAATTCTCAACAACTCTATGGAACGTCTGGAAATTCTAAACTGACTAGGAGCTTAAAAAAATGGAAATGATCTAAAATGGAATATATTTCCGTTATCATGGCTCGAATAGAAGAATGATTGTATAAAATAATCTTGTTGATAAAGTAGTGTGTTTCAATTGAAGTTCAATAAAGACTGTTCTATCTCAAATATCGAATGTGTTTATTATATTTTAGCGATTCCACAATTCGACATTCCCTAGTCCTTCTCATGAAATATTTAACATTACAAAACTCATCCCCTACACGATATGGATTACATATTCATAATGTTTTATGAATGTTCATAACTGTCACATTTAACTGGAGGCCGCAAGTTAGAAGTTGGTGGAGGCATTTCAAATTAAAACAGTTAAGCAACTTGTAACGCCTGAAAAATACATTTAAAACGCAATGTGTTCCTTACATATTTCCGCTTAAATCAACATTAAATATGATTTGGTTTGGAAGTAGAAGGAAACCTCCATTCTTGTCGGTGGTAGTATAGTATGAAATAACTCATGTTGACAATATTCGTATTCTGGATACCAATATAAAAAGTTTCACTATAGACACTAATGAAAAAGTACTAACGTTTTTACTTTATGAACGAAAGTCGACTGTCAAAAAAGAACGTTTTAATCGTAGAATGAAAATAATGTCGAACCGTGAAATAACGTTTTATCAGCTCAATATGTATTCTAAAATCGATTCATGTCTTACATTTACCCTACAAAATGAATAAGTATGAATATATTGAGGAATATATGCTTTGTGCTCGAAGTAAAGTCCCACGCCTGAGGCTGCTAGTAAAGTTTCTCAAGGCTTATATTAACTATACTAATTCCATTAATACATATACAAGCAAGTTCTCAATTCCATTCAGCTATTTGTATGGAACAAGAAGAAAGTCTTTGGCGCTCAGAAGACGGAAATGAAAATGTCAGAAATCATAAATGTAACTAGAGATACGGAAATTTACTATAAAAAACGAAGATATTGACGAAAATATGATTCACATCAAAGTAAACTTCCCGTCCTGGTTGAAAAATTGGTTGTAATGAATATTTTGATAGGACACGATATGTATCTGAACCCTAGAACGAGTATAAATTCTTATTCGTTCAATATTCATTCTCTGGTTAAGGGATTCAGCAATAAATGGGGAAGCTGATAAATTAAATTAATTAGCTCACATGCTAGTTCAAGCAATTTTAAACAAAAAATTAGCAAATGGCACCTTTACCCCAAATTCTGCTCTAGGCAAATCAGCTATTGGCCTTGTATTGATTAAGCATTTGTAAATCAAAAATTGGCAAATGGCACCTTTACCCCAATTCTGCTCTAGGCAAATCAGCTCTTGGCCTTGTATTGATTAAGCATTTGTAAATCAAAAATTGGCAAATGGCACCTTTACCCCAATTCTGCTCTAGGCAAATCAGCTCTTGGCCTTGTATTGATTAAGCATTTGTAAATCAAAAATTGGCAAATGGCACCTTTACCCCAATTCTGCTCTAGGCAAATCAGCTATTGGCCTTGTATTGATTAAGCATTTGTAAATCAAAAATTGGCAAATGGCACCTTTACCCCAATTCTGCTCTAGGCAAATCAGCTATTGGCCTTGTATTGATTAAGCATTTGTAAATCAAAAATTGGCAAATGGCACCTTTACCCCAATTCTGCTCTAGGCAAATCAGCTATTGGCCTTGTATTGATTAAGCATTTCTAAATCAAAAATTGGCAAATGGCACCTTTACCCCAATTCTGCTCTAGGCAAATCAGCTATTGGCCTTGTATTGATTAAGCATTTCTAAATCAAAAATTGGCAAATGGCACCTTTACCCCAATTCTGCTCTAGGCAAATCAGCTATTGGCCTTGTATTGATTAAGCATTTGTAAATCAAAAATTGGCAAATGGCACCTTTACCCCAATTCTGCTCTAGGCAAATCAGCTATTGGCCTTGTATTGATTAAGCATTTCTAAATCAAAAATTGGAAAATGTCACCTTTACCCCAAATTCTGCTCTAGGCAAATCAGCTATTGGCCTTGTATTGATTAAGCATTTCTAAATCAAAAATTGGCAAATGGCACCTTTACCCCAATTCTGCTCTAGGCAAATCAGCTATTGGCCTTGTATTGATTAAGCATTTCTAAATCAAAAATTGGCAAATGGCACCTTTACCCCAATTCTGCTCTAGGCAAATCAGCTCTTGGCCTTGTATTGATTAAGCATTTGTAAATCAAAAATTGGCAAATGCCACCTTTACCCCAATTCTGCTCTAGGCAAATCAGCTCGTGGCCTTGTATTGATTAAGCATTTGTAAATCAAAAATTGGCAAATGGCACCTTTACCCCAATTCTGCTCTAGGCAAATCAGCTATTGGCCTTGTATTGATTAAGCATTTCTAAATCAAAAATTGGCAAATGGCACCTTTACCCCAATTCTGCTCTAGGCAAATCAGCTATTGGCCTTGTATTGATTAATCAAAAATATACTACTGAGAGGGCAAATGGGGTTGAGAGAAGGGATGGGATATTAACTATCTGTGTTACTCATTGAAAACTATTCTATAACGCATTTTACTTGTAAAGTAATTTATTAACTAATATACTTTCTGAATAAAATTTCTTCGAGCAAGCTATTCATTTGAGTTAATTGTAGTATTTTGTTTGCAGCCATTTCTAAAGAAGAGCCTTCTGCTATTATAACGCAAAACATACGATTTTGATGTCGAGTTTGGAGGATCGCTCAGGTAGGCTAATTTCTAGAGAATGAGTGAGGCTACAGTGTGTGTGCATTGGACTGTAGCTGGATGCTGCTTATCTCTTCATTGGAATAGATTACCTTGAGAGGTGTGCTTTCAGTGAAGAGATAGGACGACGTTCCGAAAGACTTGTGGGCTTCGAAGACGCTGTCGAGGGATTTGAGGAAAGTGTAGTAGTCGGCGCCAAGTGCAGACAAGGCTCTCTGCTCGACCTCGCAGAACCTCTGCACTTCCCCCAGCTTCTGGAGCAGGCTGTCATCTGCAACACCCATATACACATAAAACCAATCATACATATTACCAAATCAAGCGAGATATCATAATTCAAGTCAGATCTTACATATAATCTTTACTAACACTTCACATTTGCGGAGGAAAATGTGTATATTTATACATCCACTAGCTCAGATACCCGGCTTCGCTCGGGAATTCATTTGAGGCTGGATGGTGATGGTATTTTTTTGGCAAGGCTTTACTTTGCACAATATTTTGATATTTACCCGTCCCCGTGTTTAGGGATAATATCCGTCGTTTCTGTGGATTTGTTAATAATAAAATTATTATTTTATGTAAGACTTCACTGTCCTTCATATTGTCATATTTCCCGCTTCCTGTGCATTATGCATAGATTTGAATCATTAAGGACAAAATATTAACATACAATTGAATTAATTTTTCCAGGTGAGGTACCTGGTATTTCATATTGAAAAGAATTGTTGAGAAAATTTCTCTAAATAACAAAATAAACTACTTTTGTTATGTGCATATTTGCCGAAACCCCAATAGGAAACGAAATATCACTATTTTTAATTTCAGGCCTCCCTTATAACCCCCACTCCTGCCCGTCCCTAGAAATGTTAGAATGACTTATTTTAAAGAAGGCGTTAGTGCTAATACACATACCCAGTTTTATTTAGTTCGGTTGAGTTTTTGTGCCAAATATAATTGTTCACTTCCGCTATAGGTTTTAGCGTATATCTCGTTTATAATTCGGTATACGGCAAAAGTGTATATAACAAAAGTTACTCTAAATACCAAAATAAACAACTTTTGTTATGTGCATAATTGCCGAAAATGCAATAGGAAACGAAATATCGCTATTATTAATTTCTGGCTTCCCTTATAACCCCCACTCCTGTTCGTCTCAGAGGATATTAATATAGCCTAAGTCTAAGTTGGGCTAGTAGTAATATACATACCAAGTTTCATGAAATTTGGTTCAGCCGTTTATGCGTGAAAAGGTAACAAACAAACAAACAGACACGAAAGAAACAAAATGCAGTTATGGTGTCTATGACATGTGAAACGAAAAGTTATCGTGAAATTTCGCGAAAAAAAATCAATGTACAGACAGAGGTTACAATTTTATATATATATAGAATATAACGACAAAAAGCCCCTACACCTGAAAACTAACTACTAGCTCCAACTTCGGAAAGCCACAACACGCCTCACCACTAGAAAACTACTACTAGCTTCTACAAAGTACAACCACAACTATCTCCTATAACGGAAAGTTATTGCTTGCTCCTAAACCGTGAAATTACTACTTGCTCCTACTCCGGAAAGCCACAACAAGCCACACCAATAGAAAACTACTATTAGCTCCTATTCCGGACATCCACAACTGGCTCCTACAACGGAAAGTTACTACTCGCTCCTGAACCGTGAAATTACTACTAGCTCCTATTCCGGACATCCACAACTGGCTCCTACAACGGAAAGTTACTACTCGCTCCTGAACCGTGAAATTACTACTAGCCTCTATTCCGGACATCCACAACTGGCTCCTACAACGGAAAGTTACTACTCGCTCCTGAACCGTGAAATTACTACTAGCCTCTATTCCGGACATCCACAACTGGCTCCTACAACGGAAAGTTACTACTCGCTCCTGAACCGTGAAATTACTACTAGCCTCTATTCCGGACATCCACAACTGGCTCCTACAACGGAAAGTTACTACTCGCTCCTGAACCGTGAAATTACTACTAGCTCCTATTCCGGACATCCACAACTGGCTCCCACATCGGAATTTGGACGTGACTTATGGGTTACAATTTAATACCGACCCCCAGATAAAATAATATCGCCAATGTGCTGCAGAGCATGGATGTAGCCACATGGGGCATGAATAATAATCCATCAATGGCATTCTATAAAGCCGGTTTCCAGGGTATTATAATCTTGTGCGACACCATGTGGTCCGATGATAAGGAAAAGAAACTTTCGAGCTTTATACCAAGCTCAAGGATAATTTTAATTGGCCTATAGAACTGTTTCTTACGAAGCGATTGATATTATTACTCGCGAACCACCAATAGATCTTGTACTAAAAGCCAAGATCACTGTGAAGTGCCGGATCAATGACTGGCAAATTCCCCAGCTTGGAACTAGAGAACTAGTAGAATTTCTAAACTTGTACATCGAAGGAGATTTGGTACAAGCAGGCAATGATAGGACGACTAAATACTTGATCGAGGAATGGGTGACACACATGCTCAAAGGGAGAAGTGACGAAGGAGTTGTTCGGCAAAGTTAGGCATAGGATATCCCTTCTCTGGGCAACAGCAGATTACTGGACGGCACAGTTCAAGAGCGGCCACGGACACTTCGGCTCATATCTGTAGCCATAAAAAGGAAAGAGACAAGCTGTTCGCAAATGTGGTGCAGGAAACGAGGCAGCTCTACACGTGCTTGGCGAGTGCACAAGCCTTTCCCGAGCAAGGCTCATATTGACGACGAGTCTACATAAATAACAGATAGACCCGCAAGACATGAGTGAGGAGTTAGATGGAGGTATGTATTTTACAAATTGGACCACCAAGCTGGGCAAATAGAGCTAACTCGGGGAATCTGAACTGAATTCTAATGTGAGGACGTCAACCTATCTACCACTGAAAAACCAACATGGTCCTTAATCTATTTCTATATCCAATATGTCTCCATTTATCTAGGGAAAAAGTAAGCTTTCTTTTCATTGGTAATCATTACTGTAGTATGGATTATTTTATTCAACAATGTAGAAGTCAATGTCGCTATCCATCCCTTTCGCTTAAAGAAAGAAACCTTTTACCTCAGTGCATTTTATTTAAGAGAACTCCGAGTGTTTCCGAGAAGATTTTGAACTCAGGTTCTTTGTAGATTATTTCAATAACTGGTTCTATTTTCTATATCTAATAAGCACGGATAACATGAGGCTACAGAAATTAGATCAGGTGATATAATAATGTTAGAAGGAGCCCCTATCGAGTTTCAATCAAGTATATAACAATGTCAGTTAGAGCGAGACCCTCTATTCAGATACAACCAAGTATCTAATAATGATAGTTAGAGCGAGACCCTCTATTCAGAACCAATGATGTATCTAATAATGATAGTTAGAGCGAGACCCTCTATTCAGATACAACCAAGTATCTAATAATGATAGTTAGAGCGAGACCCTCTATTCAGATCCATTCAAGCATCCAATAATGATAGTTAGAGCGAGACCCTCTATTCAGATACAACCAAGTATCTAATAATGATAGTTAGAGCGAGACCCTCTATTCAGATCCATTCAAGCATCCAATAATGATAGTTAGAGAGAGACCCTCTATTCAGAACCAATGATGTATCTAATAATGATAGTTAGAGCGAGACCCTCTATTCAGATACAACCAAGTATCTAATAATGATAGTTAGAGCGAGACCCCCCCACCCCCACCCCCCCCCCCCCCAGCCACAACCCCCCCCAACCCACCCCCCAACCACCCCCCACCCCCCCGCCAACCACCCCCCCAAACACCCACCACCACAACCCCCCCCCCCCCCCACCCCCCCCCCCCCCCACCCCCCCCCCCCCCCACCCCCCCCCCCCCCCACCCCCCCCCCCCCCCACCCCCCCCCCCCCCCACCCCCCCCCCCCCCCACCCCCCCCCCCCCCCACCCCCCCCCCCCCCCACCCCCCCCCCCCCCCACCCCCCCCCCCCCCCACCCCCCCCCCCCCCCACCCCCCCCCCCCCCCACCCCCCCCCCCCCCCACCCCCCCCCCCCCCCACCCCCCCCCCCCCCCACCCCCCCCCCCCCCCACCCCCCCCCCCCCCCACCCCCCCCCCCCCCCACCCCCCCCCCCCCCCACCCCCCCCCCCCCCCACCCCCCCCCCCCCCCACCCCCCCCCCCCCCCACCCCCCCCCCCCCCCACCCCCCCCCCCCCCCACCCCCCATAATGTAGTGAAAAAGGAGGGAATTTAGAGCTTATGCCAATCCAGACTTTCTTTATGAACGGGAATTCATTTTTATTTCAATCCGCTATTGAAGGGTATAACTGCTGATCATTTATTGTGCACGTTTCAGGACATACCTATGAATAGTGATGAAAATTGCACAATTATTTAGTGGATGAATTAGTCCAATCTTTATATTTTCAACAATAAACATTTTTATTTCAACCCTGGCACAAATGCTAATATATATGTAAATTTAAGTTAACATTACCATTAATTATTGAATGCATACTTCTTTAGCTATCATCAATTGTAGATAACTCAAAATGAGAACTACAAAATATTCTCATTTGGCTCAATCTGATTGACTTTGCAATGACGCATCGGATGTCGAAACTAAGTACATTCATTTCGATGATTTAGTCTGGCTAATAAACAGGGATCCTCGGCTTGTGCAGTTTAGCTATTTAAGGGGGTTCCTATATACTTTCTGTAGTCGATCTGTATATTTATTAAGAAATGCTAATTCTAAATATCTCTTTTCAACCAACCATTGTCTCCTCACCTCACTCAAAGGTGATTCATCAAATTATTTTTTTATCGATTTTTATGACAAATATTTTCTAGTTTTATGTAATTATTCAATGTTTTGGAGATACTTGCTTATAAAAACATTCTTCAGACGTGTAGTTCTTTCATTTATTTTTAAACAAGAAATACTTTTTATTAGATTTAATACATTCCGGCAGAGCATTAAAGAGTTTTACTCCCGAAAACGATACGCTTTTCTAATATTTTTGAAAAACAATTTCATGTATTTTTTCACTGACAATATCGTTTGGTTCTTATATGTTGAGAGAAAAGTCATTATTTTTAAATCCTTAAAAAGAGGCCGACAGGAGTCTCGACTTTCTGTTGTGTATAAATTTTACTGCTCTCTTCTGTAATTTAAATATTAAAATAAGTTTTCTTGAGTTACTCCAATGCAAACGCCATATGTTACCTGACTATGGAAAAACAATTAGTAATGGAGTTTCCATTGAAAGATATTTTATAATACATTTTAATAAGAAGCAACATTTTAATAGGAGAAGAGGATATGAAGTATTAATGCTGGCAATACTTCTAGAAAGGAAACTGTCCTAATTGGGAGATAAACGCCCCCAGGAAAGAAACGAGGGCTAGTGTCGGGAGCGTGAGTCATTTTTTCCTAAAACATAGTTGGCTCCTGGGACTCTGCAACAACAAGCATATTTTATACAATTACAGTGACAAATTTGCGATATATTTCGTGTTATTGGAGCGTTTTCTTAAATTCCCTCTTGTCGATCCAGAATCTATCGTCTGAAAAAAATGAAACCGAATATAGTGGTCAGTAGTTTCATCCACGAATCATGGAAGTTCAAATGATGAAGAGTGGGGAAACCCAAAATGATTTCTGTTTTTATAATAAAACGAAGGCAGACCTTTACACCCCGACTTTCACTACAATTCCCAAAGTAAATTTTTACGTTTTCCCATGTGCGTGTTATTTAGTATGATAATATTAGCCTTGTGAATAAGGTTTTAAATATAAAATTACATTTACAAGCTCATTTCAAACCTCCGTTTGATTTCATTCTGAAATTGGCTGTTTAATTGGTCGATCTACATTTTGAGTTCCATTTATAAAAAATAAAAAAAGATTTCAAATTCACGATGGAAAAATTATAAATATAGTATAGATGTTGATAAAATTTCCAATTTTCAATGAAAAAAAGACAAGTAAACTGTCTCGTGTAAAATGAAAATATTCTCGTTGGCTTTCTTTCGAGAAGAAAAGGAAAAGTGCTTATACCTACAAGAAATGGGAAGAACAGATTTGTCTTGAATGTTCTTAGAACTTTTGTAAGGCTTGGGGGAAAAGTAATAAGGCACCAGCCATGAGTCATGCCTTTCCAGCAACAGTAGAAATTCAATTAATTTTTTCTATTTTTACTTTGGAGGAAATTCTATTGGAGAATTGATGTGGCATTGTTTATAAGAAAACAGGATGAAACGGCAGAGACAGTGACTGGGACATTAGTTAAGCTGAAGCCACCTTTCTTTTGGTTAATTTAGCCTGACGATCTCACTGGCTCTTCGCTCCTCTTTGGATCGATCATATCTCCTGTTATTGTTTATTGCTTTGATTGTAACCATTTTGTTGTGCCGTTTGGTAAGAAACCAAAAACTTTCCTTATAAGTGATTAGTAGAAGAAAGTAACTAAAAACCTATTTTCTTTTCACTTGATTGTATTATATTTGAATCGATAGCTAATAGGAATAAGTATTCTACTTCCATCATTACGAACACTTTTCATGTGTTGTTTTCCATCTGCAATGTGTTTATTTACTTTATTGAAATTAGTTTTTATTTAGTTGCTTCCTCGGATAAATGGCTATAATTTATAAAAGTTTGTAATCGTTTATGAGAGATCTCAGTGGGTTACGTTCAACGTAATTATAATTCTCCCACATGTTCATATTGGCTCAAATATATTCTTGCTTTTTTTAATTAATTCGTATTCATTCATTTTGGCAAATATAGCAGTAACTAGTTGTTTTCATCAAAATTCAGTAAGAATGTGAACAAACCGTGTGGGGGTGACCAGTAGACGTCTCATTTATTGCTCTGTTTTTCTTTTAGCAGTTTTTCCTATATGAAAATCAGCTATTAAGGTTGTACTCATGACGCGATTCTCGAAAAAGTTCTTCAAATGTTCAACGATCCTATCTAGTAGATGATGAAAATGAGGTCCACTCTATATATATATATATATATATAGGCAGATAGGGAGCCTGACACCCCCCCCCCAAAAAAAATGGGCAGCTTAATTAGTTTATATATTTATTGATATATATTTTATATATCTGTCTATATTCTTTTCTGTTAACACTCTACGAGTTGCAATTTTGGTCTTATCATAATTAAACTTGATACATAAGCATTTTATGTCAAATTAAAGATCATGTTCGCTAACGTCTGAAATCGGAACTGGGGAGGGGGGGGGTTAGAGGACGAATTTTGAAAATTAAAATATTTCCGTTCTTATACGTCGGATTCACAAATACTATAGAACCTATCGAATTGCAAATTTAATTGCCTATCAATCTTGTTTATAGAAATGAGGGTGTTGATGAAAATCGGCTGGATTACAATGTATTTCCGGGGGGTGCGAGAGGGGATTAGAGGGGGCGGTCGAGAGGGTGCTTGGAGAGGGAGGGAATCTACTCTGAGAGTAGGGTGGCTTCGGAGATGATCGGCTTAGTTCAGCACTTGTCGAAGCCTCTGCCCAATCTGAGCACCGTATCTCGGTTTGAATTTATCCTTTCAGCAGAGGAGTCCGTTAATGCTTTAAATTTTATTTCAAGTATTTCATTTTGTATTTATTACTCTTATATTATAGTTTATTTTATAATTAGTTAGATGCACACTCTATGGATCTTTGTAAAAACTCTTCACTCTCACTCTGCTATAACTGATAAGGTAACAGATGAAATATCACTAATGAACTATTAATATTTCGGGTTAATAAAATCATAAAAAATTACTTTACGAATATTAATGCATGCTATGTTAATATAATTCATTAAATAATAAAGATTTACCACGACCATATTAAATAATAAACTACCAGTAATTAACTATAGATGTGAAAGGAATAAACAGTTGAACTAATTTGTTCTAAAAGTTCATATAATTTAATTTAACATTTTGATTCAGCTTGCAAAAGCGATAACAAAAGATTTGCTTGGTACGTTGGTAGTTATGGTAGGTTCGAAAGCCAAAAAATAAAATGTTTTTCAAAAAATGATTGTGAATTCTTTTAAGGTCACCAATGTAGTCATGTAATCATGACCTAATTTTCATAAATTAAATCAAAATTATCCCGACTAAGTACTCGTATATAGATAAAGATAAATGAATAAATATTTGCAATATAATATTTTTATCACAACATTTGATTATACCTAATTGAGTCGATTACCGTTTGTTCAATTTTTAATAGATAAAGATCATCATGCAGGGGCTGCTTAAACTAAGCAGATTTCCCACGTAAAGTTGTACAATCTTCATACGAGTGCCGAACAGTTACGAAAGCGGCCGAACTAGCTTTCGGCGGAAACGAATAGAAGGGACCATAGCTCGTCCGTTACTGTTAATAAAAATGCAAATATCTCGGTTAATATTCAAGATAGAGAATAAATGTATATTACACTATTTATAGTAAATTTAATTTTCAATACGATTGGTTCTATACAATTTTTCGATCCGATGCATAATAACGGAGAATTTCGAATTTTCGAAAATCCCCCCTCTAAACCCCCCTCCCTCTGATCCGATTTCAGCCATTAACCAACTCGATCTGTCTTTTTACATAAAACGTTTAAATATCGAGTTGCAACTGCTAAAGCGTTTCTGACATATATATAAAATTTTGAACGGACCTCATTTTCACTATCTCTTAGGAAGGATCGATGGACATTTGAAGATAATTTTCGAAAATCGCGTCATGAGTACGACCTCAATAGCTGATTTCCCTTAAGGGGAATTCTCGTCAGTTACCATACGTCGGATCAAAAAATTGTATAGAATCAATCTTATTGCAAATGTACTATAAATATTGTTAAATACATTTATTCACTATCTTGAATGTTTACCGAGATATTTGCATTTTTCAGTTTTCAGCAAACCCCCACTTAAAATCATATTACATACACAATAATCTGTTAAGTAATAAACCACATTATTTGAAGGTTAAATACCATAAATTGTTTTCAAGAGACCTTTATTATACGATATACATGCAAATATGTTATGGTGACCCCTCTCCTTCTTAAGTTCTTGGACTACTAATATTTGATTGATCGAGATAAAAATTATCCTGATCCATTATAAATTAAAGCAATAGATATAGTAAATAGTTTTCAATAAAATTAATATGTTATATTCTGATATAATTCCGTAATTGTTTTTCTTTCCTGTTAGAAGTTTGCACACCTGTTTGGTTACGTTTCAGGTTCTTTCTGTCTGGAGGTTTCTTATTATCGTTTGTATTTATTCACTTGATGCTGACGGTGCTATTGTGTTAGCAGTATGTAGATTTATATTTTGTATTATATATATATATATATATATATATATATATATATAAAATTGTAACCTCTGTCTGTACATTGATTTTTTTCGCGAATTTTCACGATATCTTTTCGTTTCACATGTCATAGACACAATAACTGCATTTTGTTTCTTTCTTGTTTGTTTATTTATTTGTTACCTTTTCACGCATAAACGGCTGAACCGAATTTTATGACACTTGGTATGTATATTACTACTAGCCCAAATTAGACTTCAGGCTATATTAATGTTCTCTGAGGGATGGCCTGAAATAAAAATTTGCGATATTTCATTTTCTATTTGTTTTAAAGCAAAATTGCACATAACAAAAGTTGGCACGCGCGCGTCTGTAATTTGTTCTACGGGAATGTTACGTTACAGGTCAATATTTCATTTTAAATTAAACTGTTAGCTGAGGAAAAATGTAGGCAGGCACTGTAGCCAACATATCCTTTTCGAATGAATGTAGTCAGTACTGAACTGTTCCAATTGATACAAAATACTATGCATTGTGTAATAGAACTATACTGGGTGAATAATATACTATACTGTGTAATCTAAGCATATTTCCCATTTGTTGTAGGCTGGTTATCTCATCTCATATTCACTATTTCATTCAAAATGAATGCTGGATATGATGTACTTGATGTAAATGAAGATCGGATGAGTCTGTTTTCACTAAAGGCTAAAACAAAAAACGAATACAAATAATTCGGTTAATAATCGATATAGAGAACATTAATTAGACAATAGTCATGGAAATTAAATTTTCAACCATATAAAAACTTATTAATACCGTTATAAGAAACCCTTCCATCAAGCTCATGATAATGGAAATATTTCAAATTTCCCCGTCTTCCTAAACTGATCAACCATTACCAAATATAATCTTTAGTTTTCCATGAAACGGTTAAATATCGAGTACGATACAGATAAAAAATGTAGCTCAAACATGAACGTAAAATCATAATCATAGGACAGCTAAATGTAGGAAAATACTCGCATTAAAAGCTACGAAGAATAAAAGAAATTCTTTATTTTTTTACTCCCAGATTCTTGAGGAAGTTTGCGCTGTTTAAATTAAATTAAATTTCTGTTAATAGCGGTAGAAGTATTTTTTTTTTTTACACGAGCCAACGTCTAACGTCAGTTTTCAATAGAATCTATGTTGACCTATGTCTAACCCAACCAATGTAATTAAGAAATCTGTTTATAACTATGTATAGTAGAGATACATGAGTAATTATATTTCTTTTTACGGGTAATTGATATTCCTGTCATACATGAGCGCTGCCAGTCTGGACGTTTTGAAGAGGGCGAGTTCTCCAAAACCGATTGCCATTACTGGCATTTTATAGAATGGTGTACCGGTAAAAACGTACTAAAGCTTTTTCAAACTGTTTAAAGTTATAAGTAAGTTTATTTTTTTTAATGCAGAAAGACAACCATCCTGTTTGCTATGGTACGATCATAAATTATTTTTTTTTTGCAGATTGTTTCCCACGCTCAAGTTTTATGATAGTTTGTTGGGATATTTAAAACAAACTATCATAAAACCTCGAGTGTTCAAACAATTAAAATTGACACAAGTATAGAGATATTCATTTTCTTAGAAACAATATAGATATATGTCGTTAAATATATATTATCAAGAAAACTAAACGAGGCTTGAATTATCCATAAATGCATATGGAATATTGCAGAAATGGAAAAAATGAGCTTTTATAGCAATTAGAGATAAAATATATACTTTAATGTGAAACGTTTTGCAAAACAAATTATTCATGATCGTACCATAGCAACTAGGATGGTTGTCTTTCTACATTAAAAAAATAAATAACATTAAACAGTTTGAAAAAGCTTTAATGCATTTTTAAAAAAGTATTGAATGTAAATATGTGTATATAAATATGTTGTGAATATATTTGTTTGTGTCTTTTGCCAGTTAATCATGTATTATGCCCTTTTCAAGAAGTTAAAACCTAACAAAAATTCCTTTAAACCATCTACTTATGTTTGGAAACATCATTTGGGTTTATCCATTACTATCTTTATATTTGAAAAGATCTCAGGAGTTATAGTGTTATACATTTACTATTGTACATGTGCTTTTGAAATTTAGTTCTAAATAAAATATCATAGAACTTTTTTATCAAAATGTTATAAACCAGATACTTGTTGCAAATAACTCCACACGTCTTTAAATGAACTGGTGCAAATGCAAAAAGTTGTCTGCTGGAATAATTCCAAAACTCTTATTACGAATACAATCTCGCTAAAACGGTTCTCAGAAGAAAATTCTATAAAAAATGCGGTGGAAATAACTGAAAATATTAAAAGACTAAAACCACTGTAGAGGTGAAAAATAAAATATCAAAAATAAATTTTATTGTTTTTAAATCATTTACAATGTAGCACTTTCCTCATAAATGTAGACAAAAATAATGTAAACAAATTTATCATTTCAAATAAAAGAAGGGAATTTAACCTCAATTGATTTACACTAAATTTCTTCATATCAGCATGCATCAAAATCTTTAGTTGATCATTCTACCAACAATTCTTTGGCAGGCAATTGTGCTATAATGGATTCGTTCGCCTGTAACAATAAATCACAGTAATATATATTAATAAGTTAGAAATAACGAAAATTTATCAATAAATATTGAATAGAAAATTAAAAAGATTTTAGATAAAATATAATACCCCATAGTAAAAATGTTCAAATTATGTCAGAAACAGAAATATATTGGAAATCTGAAATAAGTCCGTCATGCAGGGGCTGCGTAAACTAAGCAGATTTCCTACTGGTAGGTTTACAACAGATAAATCAACATACTGGTTACACCACCGTGAATGTTAAGCGAATAAATACGAACGGTAATAAGAAATCATTCAGTCAATTTACATGTTAATAATCTTTTATAATTTCAAGTTAATAACATCTACATCGGATTGGGTCTCAATTGTAAAAAAACAGGGCAGCCAACTTCGCAGCGCTGAATAGATAAAATTATTCTAGAAAGATGTACAATTAATGAAATATATCTGAATATAACATATTAAATTCATTGAAAACTATTTACTATAGCTAGTGGAGTAATTTGAAATGAATCAGAATAATTCCTATCTCAATCACTCAGATTTTAGTAATCCAAGAACAAAAGAAGGTGAGGGGGGGGGGGGGTCAACAGAACGTATTTGTTTGTATCTCGTATGTTTGTTTGTATCATGCGGGTCACACATAAAGTAACGCTTATTAATAATTGACAAAACTTTATTTATATTAAAAATTTGAATAAAAAAATATATATTTTTTAAAAAAAGTAAAGATATCGTATAGAGATTTTAATGCAAAATAAAAACAAACAAGAAATGAGCAGAAAAACGAATTTACTTGACATTTGTAATGAGAAATTTGCCACTGTTTTTTCGATAAAAGCTGAACAATATCAGCCAGAATTGATGAGATAGCTACACGTACGCAGCTTCCTAATCGTGCATCACCGTCTTGATCGGTGGTCGTTTTTGATTCATTTCATGGTTGATAATAATTGTTAGCAAACATACATACTTCCGAACAGAGACATGACCCCGGCGTATTTATCCAGAAGGTTCACGAATATTGGAATGTCGAAATTAGCAGCGATTTCCATGTCAGAAATACGCTTGAGTGAATCGGTTTTATATGCCAAATTAATAAAATTTAAAATTGCATATGCCACGTGGAATATCAAAATTTCCAATCCATCCAAAATAGGAGACAAAATCTCTAGTAAATCCCTTTGCGTTACGGGAGTGCAGCAAAACAAATGAGATATTACATACCACTTATTAAAAGGAAATTAATTATGAACCGACCCTCCTGGCCAGGTCAAACCCAGTGAAACTTCTGCAGAACCTAATATCTTGAAAATTTCCTGGGATAATGAGGAAACCTTTCTTTGGAAAGGTAGATTAGCACGAATGCTTTATCCTTCTGCGTAATGCGTGGTACACAGGGAAACTTAATGGTGATTGGGACAGGTAGCTTGGATTAACCATAAGAACCCAAAATATTGACATACTTACAGACATACATTGAGACCAAAAATAAAAAAATAAATAATGAAGAAATTAATCTTTCCTAGAAACCTGGTCTACAAATTTTTGTTTACTATATAAACCCTTATGGAAAATTCACCTAGATGAGCATGTAATTGTTACTTCCAAGTATTAATTTATATTTTACCGTTAACATGTTCATTAATTCTCAAATCCCAAAACACATGATGAGTATCACCCAATATTTCGTCCCCAATTATACTGAAAATGATCTTAAAACACTGGAAAATGTAATACCAAAAAAAGTAATGTTGGACTGCTAAGTCCACCGGATCAAATTGAACAACTTCGTCTTTGCCAAATTTCATATAAAAACATACTATAGAAATTGTAATCCCTATTTATTTATTAGTCGAATAGATTCCGGATGGATTTTGAACCATAGTCAATAAATGGCATTAAACCATTATTAATGATTTTATTTGAGCACCCGCAAGTTAGTAATTTCTTTACACCCAGTCATGCTGTAGAAGGCACATCAAGGCAATGTATTTTTAAAGCTGTAGAATGAATTGCAACGGGATAATAACTTGGATAATGTAGAGTGCAGTACCATCTAGTGGCGTACACTGGCAATAGCGCAGGCAGACAGAGAGCGCCAGCTGTTAAATGGAACCAATCCCTCCCTGACAAAATGGTAGGGAGGGGGGGTGTTTGACTATTAGTTAGGGCAAAGCAGATAAAGAGACATCAAAATGAGGATGCTCTTAGCGGCAGAGTTGCATAGAGAGGGACTGGATAAGGAACGGCCAGCAAGGTGCAACTAAACATGCCCAAGCTTCAACGAGCTAAGTTTGTTTATATGGCTCAGAAGCTAGGAGCATACATTACAGCACTGCGTTAGTTAGCTTGCCCCTTTATTGTGATTTGTCTAGCTTCTAAGCTTGGTCTGTGTATAGGCTACACACCATCCACCATGGGAGCACATACTTCCCGGCTAAATATAGTATATAATTTTTGGAAATCTTTTGAGATAAATAAGTGGACGGGGAATAAATCTTGGTGTTTATTAATGCCAATTTGTGAGACGAATTCCTAACGTCCTAACTCCTAAAGAAAGAAGGCTAAACCAGTTTTAAAACGTTTTTTCGAATTCTTTCTGGGTAAATGTGGAAAACGAACGAATGAATTAATCGATCATTTTGAGGCTCCACTCTACTTCGCTAGAGTTCGAATCAGTGCTAAGCTCAATTTAGTTCAAGGAATAACTCGCTTTGGCTGGAGGATCGAGTCATAATTAAGGTCATTAGCACTTCAAAACAAGTAGAGGAAAGCCTCGACTCAAGTCCACTCGCTCCGCCTGCCAAAGCAGGTCAATCCTCGTACTGAATTGAGCCGAGCTCTGGAAAGAACTGTTTGACTCGATAGTCAAGTTGAAAAAAGGTTGGGCAAAAATTAATGTCTATTAGAACTTCAGGCCAAGTCGAGGGGAGACTCGAGCAAGGACAACTCGATCCGCCAGCCAAAGCATGTCAATCTCCGAAATGAATGGAGGATAACACTGAGTCGAACTGTGTTCACTTAATAGCCAAGTAGAGTCGAGTCTCAAGATGAAAGAGGCGGCCAACAACTAAAGTCTATTAGAACTTCAAGACCATACGAGACTAGCCTCGAGGCAAGTCAACTCCATGCAAGTCATTATAAGTAAGATCACATAACCTACTAAATTCTTTAAATTTCATTGGCATCCGGCTTACTCAAGACAAAAACTTAATTAAATTACACATTAGCTCAACAGTAGAAGCATACCAAAGTAAATTACTTTCTACAGACCTCTAGAAACTCCAAATTTCAAATTATAGTCCGTTACAAAAGGTAATTTTCACAACTCCCGGTTCACCTCAGGAATTTCTAACCAATAAACTATTGGTTTGCCATTCCAAATTGAAAAAACCATTGCACAGCTAAGACCGTCAAGAAACTATTGTATAAAGTTTTCAGTGAAAAATATATACTATAATATTAACCCAAAAGAAATTTGCACGTGGTGTAATTTAAATATGAGTGAGGACATTTATCATATAATGCTTCATTGCCCTATTTACTCCCCTTTCAGAGAACAGTATTTACCATTCATCAAACAGCCAGCTGATAATTCACAACTTCATAATATTCTAAAACAACTACCGAAGTATATATTAGCATTTTTAAATATTTAAGAAATAGTTTCAAACTTCGCAGAAATAATTTCTCTTCTTCTCTTAAGTGTTTTTTTTTTATTTAGTACTGTTATACCTATGTATTAGTAAGAACAGTAACCAAGATAATGATAAGTTTAATAAAACTATTATGTCGAGAATATAATGTTTTAATATTAGGTAAGATAATAAAATATAATGACACTTAGTGGTTTAGATTTTTCTAGAAATGTTAATGTAAATTCTAGTCAGTTATACTCAATTCTAGTTCGTAAAAATATGTATACATATATTCTAACATAGAATATCCCTTGCTATAAGGAAAATCGTTGTAAGCAATAAATAAAAATAATAATAAAATAATAAATAAAGTAAGATCACTTCCCGTTCAATCCCTGTTTATTATTTAAAATAACGTGGACAAAGAAAACAAGAATTAATATCATTCGCCATTACTACACATTATCTAACCCTTCACGTCAAAATCCTTCTCAAGTCAGCGGATGCGATTAAAGCTAAACCATCAGAATGTTACAATAATGCACTTATCAATGGAAAATTTATCACTCTGATAAATGTTACGTAGCCATGACTTAATTTAGGTTATGAAAGTGAAGGGGGGGTTTTATTAGATTCAAGATTCATTATCTCCTCAAGAACCCAAACGTACTTAGAACTATCATATAAGTTTAAAAACGTTACGTCATTAGTCATAATATGCCAGACTAAAATTAACTTTAATGAGCATATCATGTTTATGGATTTCTATTTGAGAAAAACTTATATAAACAAAGCTCTAAATATCTAAATAAGAAAACTAAATAACTCTAAATAAGAAAATAAAAAAAAATTGCGTTAGGTACATTTTGCAGATAAACAAATGCTGTACGAATTGCACAATCCTATTGCCATTGCGAGTTGAGCCTCAAGCAAATGAATCGGGCAACAAGGGACCCAAAGCAAGTCAAAACTCGAGCTGAATTAGGCCAAGCTCTGAGTTGAACTGTGTCGACTTTATAGCCTAGCAGAGATGAGTCTCAAGATTTAATGGGTCAGGCAACACTTAAAAGTCGCCGAGGAACTAACCCCCTCTTTTTATGCCTCTTATTGTATTAGAGGCTTAGTCAGGCAGTCTGATTGATGATGTCATTTTTGTAGCGATATAATTTTATGGTTCATAATTCCAAGAAGAAGCCACGGACCTATTTTAATAAAATGTCATGCATGATTCATATCCGAATAGTGAAAGTCTGTTATCCAGCGGAATTTAATGATCTATCTTTGATATAATGTTGGTCTAGGATAGTAAAAATTAACTTATAGAAAAGATATCGAGCCATAGGTTCTATTGTTGGTGAACTTCTCAACTTCATTTGTTTTCCCTATGAATAGTTTGATTGATAGCAGTGGCGGCTCGTAGCTAAAATTAGTGGGGGTACTGCTCCAGAAAATTTTTAGCCTTTGTTTTAAAAGCTTGTAAAAGGAAACAAACATGTATAAAAAGAAAATTTATTCAGAAACTTGATAAAATTCTAATAGAACAAAATCAAACATTTTTTACTTACTTTAACCTAAATTGTTACAGTTCAAGCTTAATCTATTCGGTCGGCACTGCGGGAACGACAGTGCTCTCCCTCCCTTGTGGAGCTTCCTGTGAGCGCATGGGCACAACAGTCAAACACCTCGTCGCTGGAACTGTGAATCGTACAGTTCCATACAAAGATTTTTGTATCTTTTTTTCATAAACTGGGGGATGGTTACTGCATTGAGCTTAAGGATTATATATTATACAAGTATAAAGAAAGAATTAAAGAAAAAGGCTCATTATATTAAATGTTATAGATAATATCAAGTGGAAATTGGGGGTGCTGCAGTTCCACAGTGCCTATACGCGAGCCGCCACTGATTGATAGCTAATTGAGCCATTTAACCAACAAGTCACCACTCACAATGAGAATTTAACAAATGGAATTTGTGATTTTCAAAAAATGGTTCTGGGGTAAACATCACAATTATTTTATTACACCAAGCCGAAAATCTTTATCCTTTATTTACTCTTGTACATGTGTGTGTGTGTGGGGGTGGGTATATATATCTTTTATATATATATATATATATATATATAATTGTAACCTCTGTACATTGATTTTTTCGTACAATACATTTTCGTTATACATGTCAAAAGACCCGATATCTGCAATTTGTATCTTTGGTGTCTGTTTGTTTGTTACCTTTTCACGCATAAACAGATGAACCGGATTTTATGAAACTTGATATGTATATTACTATTAACCCAACTTAAACTTTAGGCTATATTAATATTCTGTCAGAGGAACAGGAGTGGGTTTTATAAGGGAGGCCTGAAATTAATAATAGCGATATTTCGTTTCGTATTGCTTTTTCGAGAACTATGCACATAACAAAAGTTATTAATTTTGTTATTTAGAGTAGCTTTTGTAATATACACTTTTGTCGTATACCGAAGTATAAATGGTGTACACGCTAAAAACTATTGCACGAGTCAACAATTTTATTTGGCTCAAAAGGTTCAACCAAACTAAACAAAACTCGGTATGTGAATTAGCACTAACTCATCCATGATAATAAGCTGTAACAGCATTTCTAGGGACGAGCAAGAGTGGGGGTTGTAAGGAAGGCCTGAAATTACAAAATAGCGATATTACGTTTCTTATTGGTTTTTCGGCAAATATGCATATGACAAAAGTTCTTTAGTTTGTTATTTAGAGTAACTTTTATTATATTACAGGATTGATATCCTAAATAAATAGCAGGTAGGCAGGACTGAGTCTAGGGAAATGTCCGGATACATCCTTTGTCTTATCTGTTCTACCGCTTCCCTGCCGACCTCATATTGGTCTATGTTTACATATTGCCTGATGCTTATACTTTTAGCAATGTAGTGTTATTCTCCGAAATGTGAATTTGTGGAATTATCATAAATAATAATTCAAAAGGTTGAACGCTGGTGAGGTACACCCAGTTATTTCTGGTATTTATTAACTCTGCTCAGTTAATATATGATATAATTTACTGATCACACTATGTGCCAATATGAATATACAGTTTACAATCGAGATTTACAAAAGAGTATTTTTAATAGTTGTTATGAACCACCTAACAGCTGTCACCGTTGGGCTTTGTACCGCATCAAGGGAAAGTAACTTTTATTCATACAATGTTTGGAAGACAGATTAATTTCTATGATTATAAATTATATGGTCCATTACGTTATAAAAAAAAACTACAAGCACAAGACGGGAAATATAAAAATATTGAGGACAATAAAGCGTTACATAACAAATAATTTTATTATTGACAAATCCACATCAAGGACGTGAATAAACCCTAATCACTGGGACGGGGAAACGCCTAAATATTGTGCAAAGTAAAGCCTTTCCAAAAAAAAATACCATCATTCAGCCTCAAATGAATTCCTGGGCGAAGCCGGGTAACTTAGCTAGTATATATATATCCCATTCATCTACCGATACATAGATGACCTATACCTAACCATACCCTCCACAGAAACTACTAATATCCTCACTCACTTCAACGCATACCACCACAAACTTCAATTTGCCATAGAAATAGAAAACAACAAAACACTACCATTTTTAGACACAATCACTCTAAGGAAACCCAATGGCACCATAGCAGTCAATTGGTGGACCAAACCACACAAAACAGACAGAAATATAGACTACTACTCACACCACCCAATAAAACAAAAAATCAACACAGCACAAGCACTCTTACACAGAGCACTCAAATTAAGCGACCCAACGTACCACAAAGGAAACATAAAATTAGTAAAAAACATACTCAGACACAACAATTACCCAAATAAACTTATCAACCGCATCATACACAATACAAACAAAACAGACAACCAAGCACACAGCATCACACAAAACACCAATAACATCAACCAACACAAATTCCACTCTATCACATGTGTCAGAGGCCTATCTGAAAAAATAGCTAATGTAATGACCAGTCACAACATAAAAGTCAGCTTCATAAACAAAAAAAAACAATACACAAAGTAATATACTCAAGGCTCAAATCAAAAATACCCCCAAACAAAAAAAGTAATGTCATTTACAAGATATCATGCAAAAACTGTAACACATTATACATTGGAGAAACCAGCCAATACATCACCAACAGAATAACAGGCCACAAATCTGATATAAAAATAAACAAACTAAACAGTGCATTGGCCCAACACAGCATCAACAATGACCACCACTTCAAATACAACGAAACACAAATACTAGACATAGAACCCAACAAGTCCAAAAGAATGTTTAAGGAAATGCTATACATAGCCCAACACAAAAACACATGCAACAAAAAGACAGACATTGACAAACTCAGCACCATATACTGCAACATAATACCATAAACACACCTCAACACTATACAATATTCATCCCCATATATATATTCACATACATAACACTCGAGCACCCCATAACACCACATTATATATAATACCCATATCATTATTATTATAAATGTATATATATATATATATATATAAAACACTATAACAGCTGTAACATATTATAACATTATAACTTAATAGATCTAATACAACAAGAAGGTGGTTCTAATAAAAATATAACTACAAAGAGCATTAATAACTGTAACATAATAGAATAATAATAGTGCAACATAAGAATAGCTTTAATATAGGCATAACAATAACTGCAGTAACACACAGGAATGGTTGTTATAACATAATAAATATAAGAATAAAAATAGCAACATAGATGCAACATAGGAATAACTTAAATACAACACAACAATAATTACAATTTAAAATAACTAGACAATAATTGTAATAGTGCATAGCAATAACTATTGTAAAATAATATAACTACAGTACAACAATTATAATATAGTTTAACAAACAAAGACACCATACTATAAATATATAAAACATACCAAAGGCATTGACCCTGCTAAGTAAACAAAACAAGGAAGGTTACTACAACCCTAGTCATAGTGCAATAACAATGTGTAATAGTTTATAGATTATTTAGTCTTGGTAAGTAATAATAAGAAAAAACACCCTTTTACAATAATATGTAATAACAAAGTGCAATATTATAAAGTAGTACATGTAATTTTACAGCCCTGAAGAAGAGAAAATAAAGATTCTCTAAATATCGGCATAAACTAAGATTTATTTCACCAACATTGACCAAAACTCCGAGAAGAATAACACACCCTATATAAATACAACCTGGTCGGAAACATCAGCACAATTATATATATATATATATATATATATATATATATATATATATATATATATATATATATAATTTTGAACGGATCTCATTTTCGTCGTCCACTAGGTAGGATTGATGGACATTTGAAGAAATGTTTCGAAACTCACGTCATAACTATAACCTCAATAGCTGATTTCCCCTAAGGGATATCTGCCAATAATTTTGTGAGGGGATAACTGCCGTGAGTTGAGTACAAGATTTATCAATGTCTTTCCTTTGGCCTGCGGGGATAAAACTACAAAGCCATACTAACCCTTGTGAACATTGTTGTATTTTAGTAAATTGTTTTATTTCCTATTGTGATAAGTGATTTTTTTTGCAAAATGCCGAGTGATTGTGCTGTAGCAACATGTTCCAACAAACCTAGGAAATCAGGCAAGTGTGTATCTTATCATCGGTTCCCGACAATTTACAAGCAGAATTGTTAGGCTATGTTCCTAATACATTGAAATTAAAAGAAGTAGCTGTGCCCCACCTAAATTTAACAGTGTCGTCCGTAAGTAAACAAACATCTACTAGCTCTACTTCTGACTCAAAAAGTGAAACATCTGGACAATGTAGGAGTAAAAAATGTGAAATACGTAAACTTGCCCTGTGTCACATAATGAGATTTCTCCCAAAAAGATGAAAAGTGATTTATCATGTAATACAGAAGAAGTTGATTGAAATGAATGTATTCTATTAAGGAATTAAGATTCTGAATATGAATCCAAATTAAAGTCCTTGCTGATGCAAGTAAAAAATTTAAAATGTAAAAACTTTAATTTGAAAAAAGAAGTTACTAGATTGCAATCTGATAATCGCCAGAAAAAAGAAGAAAAATTGCAGTGAAAGAAAAAATGGAAAGGATTTGTCATCCAATATTATCCAAAGCTAAAATTCAGTGCTTTCTAAACAAAAAAGTAAAAGGCCGTAGGACAAATGAGGATATTGCCAAGTATAACTTTTCGATCTATTTCATAAAAAGCATATCAATACCCCAGAAATATTGGTGAACCTCTTCCAGGACTTTCAACTTTACGTCGCTGGACAAAATCATTTACTTGCAATCCAGGAATTTTAAATAATGTGATACATTTAATGGATAGTAAAGGAAAATGTTTCACTGAAAACGAACGACTCATTATCTTGTCGTTTGATGAAATGAATATAGACAGCAGACTTGTTTATGATCAGTCTGACACAAGATACTTGGCCCCATCATTAAAATGTTCAAGTTGTAATGGCAAGAAGTTTGTCTTCCGATTAGAAACAACCATGAATGTTGACTTTGACATGAATTTTGCCAAAAGTATAATCAGTGAGTTTTTTAAATGTAAGCGAACAATCCTCAATTTTAAGGAACTATTATGTATGTATTTTTAATGGAATATTATTTGTACATGGTTTATTTAAAGTAAAATAAATTCAGCTAAAGTAATTCGTATCATTTACAGACATATGCCATTTTAATAATATTGTTCCACCAAATTAATCTGAAAACGGCTTATATTGATCGCATTTCAGCTGGCCCGCTCCGAATATTGGTCCCCAGTGACGTAGCAGGGCTGCATTCTGATTGGCTATTCGACAAATAGCCCTACCTTATATTATACATACCTTGTACATTGACAATAGCTCCCCTCCTAAGCGACGGTAGTATGAACAATGATTGATTATTTGTTACTTTTGTGCCAATCAGCTAGCCCTACTCCCCAGCCCCCTCCACCTTGGAACCCCTTCCCTTTTTGAAGATCAGTCCTAGTGCGTTGCTCGCTAGTCTCCCTACTAGCCTCTCTGTAACAGAGATATTGCTGCCATGACTGATCTAGATCTGTGTGCGAATTGTAGTGAAGTGATAACCCGAGAACACGCTTACCTTGATTGCCAATGGTGTCGCTCTCTTTTCCATAATGACTGCATCCAGATATACAAAATTAAGAAAAAAGTACTTCATTGGGTATGCCCAATTTGCAATAAACGAACCCCAGTGTAATTCAGGCACTGTAAGTATTAATTTCTAATCTAATTAATATGGCATACATTTTTTTTTTTTTAATTTTACCCAATCTTCATGAAATTGACTTCTAAGGTAGATTTTTTTTAGTGCATTGAACCCGTTGCCACCGAATAACTTTTAGTAAATCGAATGGTTATTCCTATTATCTGTTTTAAAATCGTCCCACAGTCGAGTTGTACCTGTGTGCCACTTTTCTCCCAGGCAAAGAATGCATCCCAGTCTATTAATTTTCATCTTAGAGCATGTTATAGTTTAATGTAGAGTCAGTATATAACACAATTGGCCCTTGGCCACTGTATATATGTACATATGCCTGCAATAGCGTAGTATTTTTTGATTGACCACACAGTATAAGTTCAATGAATGGAATATATAGCATTTATACTAAGAGTAATTTGGTTCAAGTCATAACAGCTTATTGTTAATATGACATGAGTTGGAGTGACGGTTTACTGAAGGCTAACAACTAAATAATGTAAATACATCGGTTAATATTCATGATAGATAAAATATGGATATGCCGACATTTATAGACAATTTACATTTTTAATAAGATTGATTCTATACGGTTTTTCGATCCGACTTATAATCGATATTTCGAAATTTCAAAATTATTCTCCTTTAGCCCCCTCTTCCCCCAGTCCGAGTTCAGCCGTTAACTAACTTGTCCTTTAATTTCACATAAAACCCTTATACATCGAGTTTGGTAACGGTTAAACAAAAATTGCAACCGCTAGAGCGGTAACAGACTAATACATACACAAACACACACACTAACAGATATATATATATATATATATATATATATATATATATATATATAATTTTAAACGGACGGCATTTTCGTCATATACTAGGTAGGATCGATGGAGATTCATCTTATAACGGGAAATTTATATTACTGCGATTTTTGTTTTGTTTTTCCATCATAGACCAATTGCCTGCCAAAGGGATTATTAAGCCGTTATATCATGAATCATTTTATTTTAAGCTGAAATAGCAAATATTGGTTTCATTGAATTTTTAATTTACGAGGTACATGCAAATACGTTATGTTGTGACGCCATTAATTAAGATCTGGCATTCTTTACTCGAAGAGGTTTATTTGATTTAGACCATAATCCATATTTAATAATAATTCAACTCTAGTTCATAGTTTAACTACTGTCTCTTTGCCAGTGTTGTTCTATACATTTTTTTGTTGCTTAAATATTAAGAGAGTTAGTCGCACTTTCTGGTTTTCACTCGTCAGCAAACCCCTTATTCTACACATCGTATTTTACTTAAATTGGGAAAAACATGATGATATGAGATCAATAGTTTGTCATACCAGAACTTGGGAAATCTGCTTAGTTTTAGCAGCCTTTGGACTTTTATTTCATAGGAATGATTAAGTTGTTGAAGGCAGAGTGTCTGTTACTTATAAGGCAAACATTCCCAGGCCCTTGATGTAGCGTAAACAATATTGTTTAGACCGCTCCGTTAGATATACGTTCAAAAACAAACATTATAAGCTTCAAGCAGAACCAATAATGAGCCCAAATAGAATTTTTTCTCAATAAGGACTGATTGAGTAACGGAAAAAACATTTCTGTTTTAGTTGAAGTCGTTCTTTATAATAATACCTTCGGGTACTACAATGTGCAAGCTGACGTACCACTAAATGTTCTCAAAGAGGTCAAGACCACAATGCCTTTCCATTGCCAATTCCTTATTGTTATTTCATACCTAAGTTTCATAAATTACAGCTACCCTTTCTTCGTATTTACAAACACTCAAATTGTGTTATAGTACAATGAATATCCTGTTCCGATTAATAGAGACTTTAGTGGTAGCCGAGTCTGAGATAGATTTATAAAATTTCTTATTTCATCAAATAAATTGATGTGTTGCCTTTTGGTGAACAAAGCTTCTTTGTGAATCGACATATTGCTTTCCCAGTCTCCAGCACTACACAGCATCGTGGGGACAGTGTAATTAATGGCTTCTAAACATTAATAAATCAAATCAGGCGCACAATCACTTGTAAAACACTGCACAAAATAGTTACGTATGGCTGGCTCTCATACGTATGTTTATAAGAAAATAATATTTTTAAGTAATTTAGTTTAGCAATTTATTCTTTAAAAAGAAATTTGTGGTGGCCCAGTTTATACCTGTTTGGAGAGCAGTCCATTGACTTCAACTGCCTTGTGCTACCTAGAGAAATTCCTATGGGAATCGGTGATTCAGCATATACTTTTTGATGAGTACCATATTAAGATAACGCGGGCAGCCTGTGCAATAAACAACTAGATATCTGGGAGAAGTGGAGATTTAAAAAAAAACAACAACATAGAATCACTTTTGGATTACTCGATATATGGCGTAAATCGTAAATAATTGGATGCATTTAGACTATTGAACCCAAAAGGAATGAAAATAATTATAAACTTTCTTGTATTAAAGTACAAGAAAGCGTTCTGTATGTCAATGGAGAAGGGACACTGTTCCCCATATAATATTCAAGATTATTAAATATTTAAAGAGCTTCTACTATTCGCAGGTAAATGTTCAGTCTTGAAGTCGCCGATAGCTTCTTTAGCACAACATAGCACCGAAGAAATATTTAATGGTTTTTGATTAATTTTCCAATTTTTTTTGACTACACTAAATCTGATGTGGGCAGCATATGACTTCCTTGTTGCCCTATTAAATTAAAAAAACTATTGCTTTGGTGCACTTCATTATTATTATTATTTATTAACGTCCACATTTTGCAACTTAGGCTAATTGAGACGGGTTATCTACAGGTTACTACCCTTTTCAAGCCAGGGTGGGATTTTAGGATGTTATTTAATGAATTTCGTCACCAAATAATTTCCTTTGCCCAGGCGAGAATCGAACTCGTCACTCTTGATTTACCATGTGACATAAAGGTCAACGCTTTAACTCACATGGCTAACCAGAGCCTCTGGTGCACTTCATTTAAAATTATTTCATTTGAAACTAACGTCCGACAACTATGTTCCAATGCATCTGATCAAAATATTTTGTAGAACACAATTGGTAGATATTTCATGATGAACGTAAAAGGTCTATAAGGCCCTCCTCAAACGAAAATGTTATACACCACAGATGAAGTTGAGTGTCGTTGTCCCTAGGACTAATGTAGTGTATCTTATGTCAATATTTGCTATGTATATTTAATGCAATTCTAACAATTTGTTTGTTTTTTTTCATGATCGCTGTAGCTGGACCAAATATATTCAAACTTTCCTCCAGACAACTACTCAGTAATGTAAGTCCCTCTCACATTTTAGATTTTAAATATATTGCTGATTCTGAGATGTTTTGAACATTTTTACTATGAGATTTATTATAATGTATCTAAAATCTTATATGATTCTATTCAATATTTATTGATAAATTTTCGTAATGGCTAACATATTAATATATATTACTGTGATTTTATTGTTACAGACCAAATAATCCATCATAACACAATTGCCTGCCAAAGATGATTTCAAGATGAACAACTACAGATTTTCATGCTTCTGGATATGAAGAAATTTAGTGTACATCAATTGAGGATAAATTCGCTTCTTTTATTTCAAATCATAATTTTTTACGTTATTTTTTGTGAACATATATTTTTATGAGGAAAGTATGTGAAAGATTTAAAAACAATAAAATTTCTTTTTGATATAATTTTATTTTTTCTCCCCAACAATGGTTTTAGTCTTTTAATATTATCAGTTATTCCCACCGCTTTTTAGCAGATTACCCTTAAGGGAAATCAGCTATGGGGTCGTGCTCATGACGCAATTTTCGAAAAATGTCTTCAAATGTGCATCGATCCTACCCAGAAGATGACGACAATGAGGTCCGTTCTAAATTATATATAAATATATATATATATATATATATATATATATATATATATATATATATTTGTGTGTTAACACTCTAGCCGTCGCAATGTTTTTTTCATCGTTAACAAACTGGATATTTAAAAACAATATTTATTTTATTTAAAAATAAAGATCAAGTTCGTTAATGGATGAAATCGGACCAGTGGAAGAGGGGGAGTTAGAGTGGGCGATTTTCGACAAATTCGAAATTTCTCTGTTATAGAACCAATATTATTGATTATTAACCGAGATATTTACATTTTATAGTTTTCGGCCTTCTGCTAACCCCTACTACTACTCTTGCCATATTAATAATTATATCATTACCTCCCCCACCCTAATAATGATATGCGCCCCCCCTACACTCCTGTTATACCATGGACCGCTGCTTTATTGCAAGGATACATACCAAATACTGTTTTCATTGAACTTCTACTTTGTGATATATGAAAATACGTTCTGTTGATCTCCCCCCTCTTTTGTTCTTCGACTGCTGAAATTTGGGTGATTGAGATAAAAATTATTCTTATTCATTATAAAGTACTAAATTAGATGTAGTAAGTATTTTCCAATAAAATTATTATGTTATATTCTGATATGTTTCAGTAATTGTTTTTTTTTCTGTGAAGAATATTTCTATCTGTTCAGACCTGAGCTGTTGGTAGACCTATTTGTTTATAATTCAGTCGCTTTCTTTTGGGATGTTATTTAAATTGACTGAATGATTTTTTATTTCATTACCGTTTGCATTTATTCACTTAATATTCACGATTGTGTTAAGTGTTACCAGTATGTAGATTTTTTTTGAGCGGACCTCAATTGAGAAGGATCAATGGACATTTCAGAGGTGAGTAGCATGGAAATCTGGTAATGAGTAAATAAAAAAACAACTTTTATATTTTATTCAAAAATAATGTATAAAGGATATACCCCATTTTAAGAAGTCTGGTTTTACTGGAGTGGTTTTAATGACTCGCCTAATACTCGAATTACCAAAAAATGCATAGAACAACAATAGTAGAAAATCAAAAGTTTAACAAGATTGGTTCTATAAGGTTTTATGCTCCGACCCATTATAAAGAAGATATTTTGAATTTTCTAATTCCCCCTTTCTAGATAATATTTCGCTGTTTCGGTCAACACTAAAAATTTTGGTGGAGATCGGACCAGGAATAATGGTGCTTCAGGTCCGATTTCCACCAATAACAAATAAAATCTTTAAACCAAAACGGCTAAGTTTGGTCGAGTTTGGTAACGATCAGACAAAAATGCGACCTTTAAAGCGTTAACAGACAACGTTGTCTACTGGATACGATCGATGGACATTTGAAGACATTTTTCCAAAAATAACATAATGAGTAAACCTCAGTAGCTGATTTACCCTAAGGACTGAGACTATGTGGTCTATAATTGTGACTTCTGAAGAATCTTTTCTGTCCATATTCAATCTCGTGACTTTCTCCAGTGCTTCTCCAGCGACCATAACTTTGGAATTTCCAATGGTATGTCATTCTTTTTTATTGCGGATTCTTGTACAAAATAAAATTCTAAAACGAGTTTATATCGGTGAAATCTTCCATTTGACCGATCTTTCAGTAGTAAAATACAGAAAACTATATTTCAGAAATGGCTCATTTTAAAGAAACATGTAGCGACATAAAATCTGTAGCCAACAAAATTCTTTTTAAAACAAGTCTTTGGGAAAAATAATCGATTCTGAAATAAAAAAATTAATAAAAAAGTATCTAAAACGAATTAACACAAAAGTATTCTTGAGTGAATCCGAAAAATGGTTACTTCAAAAAACATCAACGCAACAAAAACGTTCTTAGAATTAATTAATTGTAATCTAATTATTTTTAAAAGGAATACATTTTCCCACCTGCATAGTTTCATGTAAAAAAAAAATGTGCGGTATCTTCCAGAAAAGACTCATCGCCCCAATTTTTTTTAAAATAAAATGTTATATGCTACAGTCTTCAACCGCTGCCTAAATGAAGAGTTTCTAAATTAAATAGAAGAATTACACCTGATTCAAACAAATATGCCTGCAGCTTGACTGATCTTCCCTCTTCTCAATCACTACTCGATCAACAAAAAGAGGAATCTTTCCTCAGCGCAGTATCTGTTGCAGGTTGCACATTGAGTGGCCACCCAGGTCACCCGATCTGACAGAAATGGGTTATTTTCTATGGGGAGAGTCAAAGCATCATCTACCAGACAGAGGTTGCAGAATATTGAAGACATGAAAAAGATAAACAGATTGGCGATGAATTCAATTTCAGTAGCAGAAATAGACAGTGTCGAAAGGGATTTCAGATTCCGTCTTTTGAAGAACATAAATGAGGAAGAATGCATTTTTTGGATTCATACAAGAATACTTTTGCGTTACTTCGTTCTATGTACTTTTTTTTTGTTTTAGAATCCATTCCTTTTATCGTAGACTTGTTTAAAAGATATGTTTGTTGGCTACAACTTTTATGTCGCAGCATTTTTCAATAAAACGTAACGTTTCTGAAATATATATTTGTACATTTTACGTCTAAAGGATACATTAAATGGAAAGTTTCACTGATATAAACTCGTTTTAGAATTTGATTTTCTACAAAACTCCGTCATAAAGAGTATGGAGTTCCATTGAAAATTCCAAAATTATGGTCGCTGGAGATGTAATGGAGAAGATTACGAAGTTGAATATGGACTGAGAAGATTCTTCAGGGGTCACAATTATGGCACACCAAGTCTCAGCCATTAATAAATACAACTGGCGATTTTTAGGGGGTGGTACGGAAACTTGGGGCACCCTGTATATATATATATATATATATATATATATATATATATATATATATATATGTTCCAATATTTATTTGATCTTTGCCCTACTCGATATACAAGTGTTTCATGCAAAACTCATTCGAAAATGGCTAAAATCGGACCAGGGGGAGGGTGGAATTCGAAAATTCAGAATATCTCTCTACTTATGAGCTGGATCGAAAAATCGTATAAGATCTTAATCCACATTTAATTGTCTATAATGGTTGTTATATACATTTATTCTGTACCTTGAATATTAACTGAGACATTTGCAATTTTTTGAACCCATCTCCTACTCATTTCTGAATTGCAATACGCTTTTGTATCAACCACATTATTCTAATCTTAAATAGGAAATATTGTTTTCCTCTTTTGAAAACAAATTGAAAATTTATGTGTGTGAGTTGGCTGACATGGGGAAAAACAAACACAGATATTAATAGCAGTATTTATTTTTATCAATTTGACTAAACATTATACCTTTAAATAGGACAAAAAAATACAAACATACACATATCCTGCAATCCTGGATTGCGTTTGTTAAAAGAAATCTATGATGATGAATGAATCTATCTATCTCACAGAAAGAAGTATTTTTTGAAAATGTCCGGACTGCCAGTGTATTGAGCATGTTCGGAGTTATTTTACACTAAGAATGATATATGTTATTAAGTTTAAATATTCAAGGAATAGTTTTTTTTTTTGCTTTGCCACGAAGAAGGTGTCTTAGAAAACCCGATAAAACAACCAATGTGACTCACGGATCAACCTCTGGATAACATTGATTTTCATGCGGTGGTTTAGCAGTCTGAAACTCCGACTCGGGGTGTAAGGTACAAAACAATTATTCGATGGCGAGACATTATAAATCGTTAAAAAATAAATAGTCTTCCATGTAGAGAAGTTTCTAAACAGCACTTGTTTTGAGATAACAGAATATTGAGAGCTGACGATATTCCCTTCAATTAAAATAGGAAACACTTTTTGTGGAGAAGAAACCTACTTATTTGACACCAATTAATTACCGTTCATCGTTACTTTCTATGACCTTCAGATCAAAGTTCGAAATGAAATTGTATAATGCCCCCACAATTGTAAACGTATTTCATTGGAGGCAGTCTTAAATTTGATTTATATCCGTTAATCAATTTCTTTGCTTCTACTAGTAATTCTAAATATACACTTCTTTTTGAAAGATAGTTTATATCACTAGTTACACTATTACAGGTATACACATTTCCTTCATCAAGAATCGACACAAGCAAATAACCAAACTCGTAAATGAAAACTGGCAAAAGACAAAAGAAATATTTTCACAACATATTCATATACACATATTTCCATTCAAGGGATACATTCAATATAGAAATATTTAGTTTTATATATTAAAAGGAAACTAACATAAAGCTTCCAATTTTGAATGAAAGTATAATGAAGTTTCTGAAATATGCAAAAACTGCTTTTATAACAATTGAAATGAATGTTATACTTTATCAAGAAACAATTTTTTCGAAACATTTATAAATAATTCATAATAATACCACAGCAATTAGGATGGTTGTATCTCTAACTTAAACAACAGAAAGAGAAAAAAATTATAGCTTCCTTAAGAAGTCTTTATTATATATATAACAACCTTAAGAAACTAATGGATTTTTATTACAAAAGAACTACATAATTGTCGATTTGTGTTCGAATAAGTACCTTGTGATTCCGAATGGATCTATAAACTACTATTGTATTTTCAAGAAAACTAAATGATTCACTAAATTAAAAAAAAAAAAACTATCATAAAACTTGATTGTTCAATAAATTAATATTGACTTTTATAAAAATATGACAAAACAGCTTTCATCGCAATTTAAAACGAAAGATATACTTTTGGGAAAATTCATGCCCCTCTAAGAAAGATCATGTAAAATCATACCAAGTTATAATGATATCTTCTTCTTGGTCTGAATCGACAACACGGAAATAGCGTAGCCAGGGAAATTCTCAGCGAACCTATTTCTTGGCACTAGTTCCGAATCTCTGGTAATTGTACCATCATACGACATTCAGAAAAAAGGTACAAAATAACAATTTTAATAACAGCAGAAAAATTAGCCATGAGAACAAGAACAGACATTTGTGAATAGAATTAGTAACACAAAGTTAGTGCAATACACATAAATAACGTTCAACGTAAATTATGACAACCACGAGGAGCAAACTCATTATTTAGGCTCATTAAAATCATTTAATTCCTTAACTACTAACGAAAGATACTTTTAAGTAACTGAATCACTATTATACAAAAATGTATACAATCTTATTATTCTATAAACAAACGAATATAATTAATTATAATAAAATATACAATATAATCCAATAAAACAATAGCAAATAAATAAATATTATTCTCATCCCATTGCTGTGAAGTCAGTTCCACCATTGAAAAGTTTAAATAATTCAATAGATAAAATATATACATATATCTTCCTTTATCGTCAGTCGTTGGGGATATTTCAGTGCCGCTGTACAAAGAAAACAAGCTTCTGGTCTTCTGGAAAAAAAATTACATTGAATAATTAATAGGTATAATACTACTTTTTACAAGATAAAAATCTTAAATAGTCACTCTATGTAAACAGCTTAACGTTAACATGGCATTGGTGGGAGTGGGGACTCACTGCACTTTGAACACTGATATTTGCAAATATCTCGGTTAATATACCTGATAGAGAAAATACCTATATAATTACATTGATAGACAATTACATTTGCAGAAATATTTATTGTATACAGTTTTTCAATGCGGCCTATAATAACAGAAATATTTCCCCCTCAAAACCACCCTCCCCTGGGCCGATTTCGGCCGTTGACGAACTTGATCTTTATTTTTAAACACAAGTTTTATACATCGAGTTTGGTAACGAAAAGACAAATATTACGAGCGCTAGAGCGCTAACAGAAGGTATCTATATATATATATATATATATATATATATATAATTTTCAACAGACCTCATCTCCTAGGTAGGACCGATGGACATTTGAAGAAATTATTAGAAAACTACGTCATAAGTACAACCACAATAGCTGATTTCCCTTGAGCGAAATCTGCTAAGAGTCCGACAACTGATAAATAATTTATCTTCCACATTTTAGTGACCCCCTACAAATTGTTAGGAAAATCTGCCTCATTTTTGTACAAATAGTTTATTTTGTTTTTAAACATATGTTAAATTAAATGTATTTCAATTAAAATCATAAATAGTCACACTTCGTAAACAGCTTACTGTTTACATGCCATTGGAAGGAGTAGGGGTTTACTGTTGTCAGAAAGTTGAGAAATTCCAATAACTCGGTTAGTATGCTTGATAGAGAAAATACGTATATAATAACACTAGCTAAGGTACCCGGCTTCGCTCGGGAAATCATTTGAGGCTGAATGAGGATAGTTTTTTTTTTTTTTTTTTTTTTGGGCAAGGCTTCAATGTTTACAACTACTCTTCCCGTCTGGACGCATTTTTTCCCCCTGAGGGTCAGGCAGGCGACTTATAGATGAGGCGACTGTCAAAAACCAATCGGAGCACATCTAGTTTAAGCATACATTCTGAGTTTCTGTACATTAGATTATATTTGTAATAGTAGAGCTCAGTGGAAATCACTTGCAGCAATGCCAGCTCCTGCATGAGGGCTATCACCACTGTTTTCCTTAAATTATTGATTCAAAGTATTATTTTAATAATTTATCTATCTTGATGGAATTAAATAATAGTATTACCCTAAAAATAATTTCATTTATATTCAAAAAGATAGGCGAGGGGAAGAGATCGTAGCCCTCCCAGCAAAATAAGTAATACTTTAAATCATATCAAGTTTAAACGGATATTGTCTTTTTTCATATGACATTGCCATTAACGTCTAATTGTTATGATGGTACATATTTGTTTCAATAACATCACGAAGCAGAACCAAAGAGTTTGATCCCTACTACTTCCGCTATCACTCCTTGTGCCAATTCAGCATGACTTTGTTTAAATAATACATTATACAAATTAAATAACGAAAATGCTCTTATAGTTTACATTTTTATTGGAAATAAATAACATGGTTATTTTCTAGGAAAAATAAATAAATGAGAAGGGGACGACGGACATATATAACCTCACTAATCTGAATCATATTTAGAGTTATCATATGTGACTAAAACATAAAATCATTTGTCATAATATGCATTCATTAAAAACACTTAAATAAGCACTAATAAAATTAATGACTCCCGCTATAGTTTTAGCGTATATCCCGTGTTTACTTCATTTTACGAAAAAACTGAATGCAAGAAAAGTTGCTCTAAAGGACAAAGTAAACAACTTTTAATATATGCACGTTTCCTGAAAAACAAATAGAAAATGAAGTACACGAATTTTTATTTCAGGCCTCTCTCCCGTTTGGACCTAAAAATTTTAATATAGCTTATAATCATAGGGGAATTACGAGTAATTCCCCTATGATTATCACAGGTGATCTTAGCTGTCAAGGTTGTTTTGGAAGGTTTTGACAACAATTTTTTTTTGACCGGGTTACAGATGTTGGAAAAGCGGTGAAATAAGTGCGTTGCTGTTGAGGGGGACTATATTGAAAAATAAAAATATGTAAGTTGAAAATATATTTGTATATATATATCAGGCTTAGAACTTTCTGTACACCCCTCGTAATGCCAATTCTCATACCGAGTTTTGTTAAGTTCGGTTAAAATTGTCAAGTTCGGTTAAAATTGTTGGATTCCGCTTTAGTTTTTAATGTATATCTCGTTTATACTTTTTTATACGGTAAAAGTAAATATAACAAAAGTTACTCTAAATAACAAAATAAACAACATTTGTCATGTGCATATTTGCCAAAAAACGAGTAGAAAACGAAAAATCACTATTTTTAATTTCAGGCGTCCCTGACAACCCCCACTCCAGCTCGTCCCTAGAAATGTTGGTATGGCTTATGATAATTAAGCTAATATACATGCCGAGTTTTATTTAGTTCGGTTGAATCTTTTGTGCCCAATAATATTGTTGACTCCCGCTATAATTTTTAGCGTATACCGCATTTACACTTCGGTATACCACGAAAGTATATAATAAAAGTTACTCTAAATAACAAATAAACAACTTTTGTTATGTGCATATTTGCCGAAAAACTAGTAGGAAACGAAATATCGCTATTTTTAATTTCAGGCCTCTCTTATAACCACCACTCCTGTTTGTCTCAGGGAAAATTAATATAGCGTAAAGTCTAAGTTGGCTTAGTAGTAATATACATACCAAGTTTCAAAGAATTCGGCTCAGCCGTTTATGCGTGAAAAGGTAACAAACAGACAGCAAGGGAACAAAATGCAGTTATGGTGTCTATGACATGTGAAACGAAAAGTTATCGTGAAATTTCACGAGAAACATCAATGAACAGACAGAGGTTACAAAATTATATATATATATATATATATATATATATATATATATATATATATATATATATAGATTGATAGGCAATTACATTTGTAATAATATTTAATAAGTTACATGTTTGAAACAAATGGTATACTTGATTATTATATAAACGACAGTCAGTGATATATTCCATTAGTGATATGAACTATAAACTCTGGTCTTGGATGATAGTAAATCTTCACTTCTAAGAGGAATATTAAAAATGAGGTTACAGATTTTACTGATTTTGAATTTATGAACTTCTTTTGTGTTTCCAAGGAATGGTTTTATGGATGTTCCCTTTCATTAATAAACAACTTTAAACAAGGAAACAGAAAGCAGAAGCAACGTTTTGACTATTTGCTTAGTGAGCGTAATTCAGTGACAACAGGCTCAGTACAATAAAAAAAATCTATGAGTCAAGTTCTTGGATATTGAGTGAAATCGTTAAAATAGAAATTATTGTCATATAATACAGATTAAAATTTAATACTTACAGTTCCCAATTTATTCAGGATTTTCTTTCCTGCATCGCGTGCAATGCCACAAGGTTTCTCGTGACGGCTTCAATCTGATTGTGAATATATTGACACAGGGTCTATGAAAAAGAGCGCCACACCATTGGCAACGTCGGTGAGCGTCGTTTCGGCCTATCAAAGCTCTACATTCCGCACAAACATCTTGATGAGGCATGATTGCAATATCACTGTTACAGAGAGAGTAGTCGTCAAACTAGTGAGAAACACATTAGAACTGCGCTTAAAAAAAGAGAAAGGGTTTCCAAGGTGGAGGGTGGGGGGCGAGTAGTGCAATCCGATTGGCACGAAAATAATAAACATTGAAACAATCGTCAAAGGAGCCGTGCTTCAGAGCTATTGCCAATGAATAGCACCATTGTGGGTTAATATGGCTTGTTGGTTTTAATCTCGAGTCACAATTTACACAAAGTGTTCCGACTATTCTATGCCCGGATGTTATTTTCATTTATAGAAGATTTCCGTTTAGGAAAATCAACTATCATCATTGTTTTTTTTTAATCGTCCTTCATTAAATAATCACAACTTCCCATCTGATTTTCACTTCCAGTAATTAAGTCTCTAAACATCTCATGTCCAGCTTACAATTCATGTTCTGTATACAAAGACTCCTTTCTACCGAAGAAATAAAGAATAGATGTTGCGATGGAATCACCATGCAATAGATATCATGATTACAATTAAATATTGAGTTTTAAAACATTTTCATACAGTACGGATCCCAAGAAGAACTTGAGCCTTAGTATAACTTTATAATTCATTTAATTTATTTTTCAATATTTTTTTAAACATCTAAGTTTTATCCTACTTACTTTGATCATAATTGACATTTATAATACCATGCCCTTAAGGGAAATCAGCTATTGAGGTTGTGCTCACGACGCGATTTTTGAAAAAGTTCTTCAAATGTCCATCGATCCTACCTAGGAGATGACGAAAATGAGGGCCATTCAAAATTATGTATATATATATATATATATATATATATATATATATATATATATATATATATTAGTCTGGTACCTCTGCAGTCGTAATTTTTGTTTAATTGTAACCAAACTCGATATATAAGCGTTTTAATTAAAAAAAAGATCAAGTTCGTTAACAACTGAAATCGGACTTTGGGGAGGGGAGTTTAGGGGGGAGGAATATCGAAATTTTGAAATATCATCGTTATTATACGTCTGATCGAAAAAGTGTAGAAAATCAATGTTATTGCAAATGTAATTTTCTATAAATGTTGTTATATACATATATTCTCATAATGAATATTACCGAAGATATTTCCATTTATTTAGTTTTGACTCCAACTCATGTCACATGAAGAATAAGCTGTTATATCATAAACCATTTTATTCTAAGCCTAAATACCAAATATTGATTTAAAGAGGCTTTTATTATGCGAGATACGTGCAAATTAGTTGCGCAATGACGCCTTCAATTAAGATTTTTCCTTCTTGTTTCGAAAATGTTTACTTGATCTGTATCATACTCGAGATTTAACTGTTTCAGTCGACACTAAATATCTTTATCTGTTATTGACTGATGTCAGGCCTAGAATAGGGGGGGGGGGGGGTAGGTATAGAGGTGGCGGGGATTCGAAAATTCAAAATACTGTCCTCATTATAAGTTGGTTGTTAAACTATTGATGCTCTACAATTATTGCGTTATTCATTTTTTCGTAACTCAAGTCTTCAGCGAGTAATTCGTATTGTTTTGTTTTCTGCCTCAGTACACCCCCGTCCACCGCTCTCTTCTACTCATTGGTATATTTTACATATAAACAAAGAATATGTTGTGAAATGAGATCAAAAGTGTGTTATACCATCAGGTGGGAAATCCGATTAGTTAGCTTCACAGACTTTTTAGTAATAGGTCAACGCAAAGCTGATAATCATGCGATTTTCATTTTCAGTAAGTGTAAAAATAAAGACAATAAGATTGGTTCTATACAATTTTTCGATCCGACATATAATATCGGAGATATTTTGAATTTTCGAAAACCCCCCCCTCTAAACCCCTCCCACTGGTCAGATATAAAAATTACTCTATTAATATATATATATACATATATATATATATATATATATATATATATATATATCTAGAGTTTTGAACGGACCTCATTTTCGACATCTACTAGGTAGGATCGATGGACATTTGAAGATAAATTTCGAAAATTTCGTCATGAGTACGACCTCAATAGCTGATTTCCCTTAAAGGAAATCTGCTAAAAATATAGTTGTTGATGGCAACAATTGTAAAGCATCACTCGTTTAACAAGATTGGTTTTATAAAATGTTTTTGATCTAACTCAAAAAAACGGAGATATTTTGGATTTTCTAATTTCCCCATCTCTAACCCCCCCCCCCCCCATATTTCGGGTCCGATTTCAGCCATTACTAATATGATTTTGGTGTTGAGTGAAACAGTTAAATATAAGAAGTAGAACAAATCCAAATTTCCGAGTTAAGAACGAAAAATCTTAAAAGGTTACGCCATCATCACATAACTTATTTGCATGTACCACAGACAGTAAACGTTCAATGAAAACAATATTTGGTACTGAAGGTTCCAATAAAGTGGTTCATGATATAACTTGGTTTCCTGAAGGGTTAAAACTAATAAGTGCAAATATTTCGGTTAATATTCGTGATAGAGAAAATACGTATATAAAAACATTTATAGTGAATTGCAGAAAGATTATTTTTATACAATTTTTCTATCCAACGTATAAGGAATATATTTCTAATTTTCTATAAGACAAAATTTGCGAGTGCTACACAGTGTTGGATTAGTACAAGCTAGGTAGACAAAATTATTTTTCGGTATTTTTACATCTTTTTCGACCGATTAAGTAATGTAAGTATTAACAGAAATTAATTAACTGCTAATTGAATCAAGGAGAATTTCCAGGAAAATAAGTAGATAAATTAATATATAGAGCAATAAGATGACGCATAATAACGGAGATATTTAGAATGTAATTGCAAATGTATTGTTCTATTAATCAGTCGAGCTCCAAGAGCCGTCAGGTCAACATCGAAGACCTTCGGGCACTGACGGTGATGCACAGCATCGAAAGCGCTCTGCCGTTTTAATAAATGGTCATAGTAGAAGCGTAGCCAATTTTGTCATCCTACCTACATTAGAAGTCACTTCCACCTGCCAGAATACCAACTCAGAATGTTCTATTAATGCTGTTATACACGTTTCTTCATTATCTTCAATATTAACCGAGATATTTTTATTTTTTAGTTTTCAGCCTTCAGTAAACTGTTATATTATAAACATAAATAAGCTGTTATATTATGAAGCACATTATTTGAAGTATAAATACCAAATATTGTTCTCATTGAACTTTTACTTTTAATAATAATAATTGCAAATACTTGGCGCACATGGGAAATCTGCTTATTTTACGCAGTCGCTGTGTGACGAACTTTTTCCTAATAAACGTTTATACTATTCTCGTTGGAATTTGGGTTAGTGGTGAAAGGGGTCGAGTGGAGGGGGAGAAGGCGTGGCTAGGGGTGTAAGCAGCCCTACTCCGAAGGCAACCCCAGTAGATGCGCGCTTAACCCTCCGTAACTACTTCGTCGTGATCATGTTTCTCCGTCAAGACAAAGCTCTTCACGATAAGCTGCCATTTATATTTCATTTCGATGGCTACAAAGTACTACTTTTTCCTCCAATAGGTATACCCGGCTGTGAAAACCAAGACCTATATTTGCATCAACACAGTGTTAAACTGCTGATTCGGTTTTGTTGGCCTCTACAAGACAACATCCAGTTAATGGAGTCAGCCGAGTATAGGATACGCTACTACTTTTTTACGAAAAAATCCCTCCTCAGTTACTCATTGATGCGCTACTTAATGACATTAGTGGTTTTTTGAGCCACCACCTCCCTCCGGCTTGCTTTGCACTACAGGGTTCCCTTGTAAAAAGATACGGACTCGCTTTTTTCATTCGCTTAATCCTCATGGAGATGGGATATAATTACCACGAAGCTCTCAGTTCACTGGATCACGGGTTAACAGCTACATTATCGTGCAAGGAAAAACGATTTCTTCAACGATATAAGATTACAAACAGATTGAGGGGATTCGCAAGTATATCTTCGCGAAGCAGTGGTGAGTGAAATTTTTCTAAATAACTACCTATGATTATTTTCATATTATTGTATGACGAAATATATAACTTTCAACTACTTAAAAATAAGTGATTTCTTTAATCATCAAGGAGCTACACTTTTTTCAGATTCGCAAAGTTATTATGCTCAAACGTATTACGTCACAATATTGTTACATGAATTATGCATACGTTTCTATACGCAAACATATAGAGCTCTAATTCGCATGTTCCACACAAATTCGAATTCATCTGCTTAGGAATAATTTGTGTTTAAAATCTTATTTTGATGTTTAACGAAATGGAATGTTAAACTGCCTTAATAAAATTTGAAATATAATTTTTGTTTTAAACAATTAATTCATTTTCTGGTGCATAAACTAAAGATTTTTTGCTCCACAGCTCATTAACTCGCACACAGGATATGTTGGGGGTGGGTGGGTGGATGCGACTTTGTGTATGTTGTCAGAGGATGAATTGTAATGTGTGTGGAACATAAGAATTAGAGTTCGATACTCCTTTGTTTAAATAGCTATTTAATCGGTTAGGAAAAATGTGTCTTTGAGATGTTTAATGAAATGGAATATTATGTTTAATGTTCTATTATTGTTTACTTATGTTTTAGTAGATTTCCGAAAAATTTCCTCAAATGTCCATCGATCCTACCCAGGAGAAACGAAAATGAGGTCCGTTCAAAACTATATATATATATATATATATTTGTCTGTTAACACTCTAGCGGTCGCAATTTTTGTTTAATCGTCACCAAACTCGGTATTTAATCGTTTTATGTAAAAAGGAAGATCAAGTTCGTTAACAGCTGAAATCGGACCAGTGGGAGGGGGGGGTTTAGAGGGGGGATTTTCAAAAATTCGAAATATCTCCGTTATTATGCATCGGATCGAAAAATTGTATAGAACTAATCTTATTGCAAATTAAATTTACTATAAATATTGTTATATACATTTATTCTCTATCTTGAATATTAACCGAGATATTTGCATTTTTCTGTTTTCAGCTTCTGAGATGAGATCGGCTAACTTCGGGTCTAGTCGTGAGTTTCCTTCAAGAGCTAGTTCGGGCCGTTCCCGTAACTGTCTGACTCTCTATTCTGAAATTTCTTTATTGTAAAACTTCACGTGGGAAATCTGCTTAGTTTACGCAACCCCTGCATGACGGACTTTTATTATCGTTCTCTTCCTCGTAAAAACTTTAATTATTTATGAAAACATTTTTTTTTTTAGGATCATGTTGTTAAGCCTATACATGTTTTATGCTAAAACACGCTTAAAAAACATTTTTTCGCTTTTCCCATTTCAAGAATATTCTACTACCACTGGACATATGGTAGCTACAGAACTCAGGACCATGACGATTTTTCATTTTGAAACTATGAACTCGTGGAATTGCTGTGTGTGCGTGAGAAAGGGTGTGTGTGTGTGTGTGTGTGTGTGTGAGTGCGTGTGTGTGTTACAACAATGGACTCTGTATCTTGAATACAATGAATTTCTATATCTCGAATTTCATTCATTGCCAAACAATGAAAACATATTTCGGTTCTCACGGAAAAACTGCTTAACATAGAAAATATTTCAAATGAATGACATCGGCTATCAGTCTCTATCTATAAACATCTCATTGAAAACATTATTCAAGATTAATCAACCTTCGCTTAATCAAAAAATTTTACTACTAATATTTCTTCAGAGAAAAAGATAATTTTAAAATGGGCACTGTTCGAATTGATAAAATATAATAGACAGATTTTATTTATTTTTTTAGATAGATAGATTTTATTGGCTAATATGTACATATTATAGCCTGAGTCTGCCCCATTTAGTGTTAGTAATCTTACTAGTAATACACAAAAAGAAAAAAAGAAAAAAAAAATATATATATATATATATATATATATATATATAAAAGAACTATTGGCATAATATTAACCTACTATATACAATAAAATAATACATTTTACATTTTTTTTTATTAAATGTTTTCAGGTACTTAAACTTCTAAAATTCTTTATAATTTAATCTGATTAGTACTATTCAACATATACGTATTTACTTTTGTTTATTTGTTTACTGTGAAGCGTTAATTGACTTCGTTGGACATTTCTAAATTATAGTGTTTAATTTTCAAGATAATGGTATAAACTATTTCGTTGCCTAGTTGCATACTGCTGGTAGGAATGAATAAATCATGTTCAATTAATAAATGCCCTCAATGTGAAGAATATTTTCCAGCGACATTAAGTCATCACTTGTTGCTATAAAATTCTACAAATATTGCTCTCTATAATAGCTGTATTCCGAGCATTGCAATAATAAATCTTTTAATCCATCTGATATAAATTTCTGGCAGCATTCACAAATTTCTCCGGATTTTATTACTTTCATTTTTTTATTGTGATACAGCTTCAAGTAGTCGTTATTTGAAATTCTAAGTTGACTTTCTAATCTTACTTTCTTCATATTCATTTTGAATTTCAGGTAATCTTCGGGTTGGGGGCTGGTATACTGACAGATACTTCTATAAAAGGGATTTTATAATGTACTATATACTCTATTGATGTCGGTGGATAATATGTGACTTGTTGCTTGTTCCAAAATTTTGTTTTTATTTGCTAGGAAATTTGTTTCACACGAGATATCGGTAAAATACTCTTGCACATTATTTAAATTTGCTATTGCTTTTACTTGTGAGACCCAATTATAGTTTTTATCATAATTACTGGCATCCAGTGCTATTATTCTACTGAAACACTTTCTTGCTATTCTATTTTCGGAGATTGACAATATTTTTATACTGAAATTAAGGATTTTTTCAAGGATTTTAACACCTGAACTGTTATGTGCCCAGTTTCCAGTATAACCAGTATATACTGCTCAAAAATGAATAGGGATATTGGTTATTTTTTCTTATCCTATTAATTTTAATTAAATCGATCTTAATTAAATTTCTTTTTTATGGGGGAAAAAGACAATACTTTCTAATAAATATTGATGATATTTATAATTAAAAAAAAATATGCTAGGCCCCATACATACCACAAAACAGCCAATATCCCTATCCATTTTTGAGCAGTTTAGTTTGGTGTGCATTTCGGCCAAAAATACAAAGCTTTGAAAAATGCAAGGTTGATCGATTCCAGTTGGTCCAAGTAATTTATGCTCCAAATTTCAGAGGCATACAGAAGAGTTAATGACATGATTGCTCCAAAAAGTGTAATCTTCGTTTCCCATGTGTCGCTCTTCCCTTTTCGAAGTATTTCTTTTACACGTGAGCAGGCAACTGATGCTCTTTGTACAAAATGCTCCGTTGCTTTTAGAAACTTTCCGGAGGATGAGAATGGAACTCCGGGATATATATAAGAGTTGACGTATTCCAGTTTTTTGTCATGCCAAAACAAGGGTTTTAACTTTTTTTTTCTTGGGGACTTATGAAAAACTACTATTTTGGATTTTTGAGGGTTCAAGGATAGTGCCTTTTTGGCGCAATATTTTTCTAATATTTTAAAGTTTCTCTGCGCACTATGCCACGAGCTATTTAAAATAAGAATATCATCAGCAAATAACAGCATGGTGACTTCGGTAGCAGCATTTATTGGGATCCCTGTTGATCCATTCTTTTCGAAAAATGTTATTATGTCAGATAAAAAAGTATAAATAGTAATGGGCTAAAGCCTTGTAACAAACCAGATGTAATATTTATATCGTCAGGTACTTGATTCCCAATTTTAATTTGCATTACTGCATAATCATACAGCTGTTTTATTATTCTTATAATCTTGCCACTTATTGCAATTTCTGATAGCTTTACCCAGAGCAAATTGTGATTAACGGAATCGAAGGACTTTTTGAAATTTACAAATATGGCATACACATAACTTCCTTTTTTTCTAAGATTAATAGAAATAAGTGAGGAAAGTGAAAAGATATGTTCAGCGCAACCTCTTTCTCTGCAAAATCCCGCTTGTTCTTCTGGGGTAATATTTTCTGTTTCAGCCCAACTGAGGATTCTATTTGATAAAATTCTGGTAAAGTGTTTTGCAATATTATTTATTAGAGATATCCCTCTGTAATTGTCATAATCAGTTTTATCTCCTTTCTTGTACAGTAGGTGCAAAATTGATTTGGACCACAGATTTGGTAGCTTTTCAGTTTCAAATATATTATTGAACATGTTTAGAATATAATGCTCCCATTCTGGTGTTAAATTTTTAAAGATTTCGTACATTATTTGGTCTATTCCGGGTGGCTTTTTATTTTTGCTTTTGTTTATGCAGTATTGAACTTCTTCTAAGGAAATCGAGAATCAAAAAATGGGTGGGTTTCTGCAAAGTAGTAGTCGTCAAAAATGAATTTGCTGCCGTACAAATTTTTATAATACTTGCACCATTTGTCCATATCAATCTCATTTGAGTTACGCGATTTTGGCTTGAGTGATTTAAAGATTTTCAAAAATTCAGTACTGTTTTTTTACATTTCGTAGAATTTCAATGATCTTATTCCTATTTTCAAGCTTCTTGTTACGCATAATGGCACTATATTCTTTCCTGGTTTCTATATAACTGTGAACTAGCTCTTGGGAGTAATTGGTTTTACTCATTTTTCTGTAGCTGCTTTTGAGCTGTTTTTTAAGTTTGAAGCAGTCGTGATCGAACCAGTAGTTTATGTATTAAATCTATGCGGGGGCTCAGGTTAGCCATGCGAGTTAAAGCGTTGACCTTTATCTCACATGGTAAACCTAGAGTGGCGAGTTCGATTCTTGCCTGGGCAAAGGAAATTATTTAGTGACGAAATTCATTAAATAACGTCCTAAAATCCCACCCTGGCTAGAAAAGGGTGGTAACCTGTAGATAGCCCGTTCCGATTAGCCTAAGTTGCAAATAGTGGACGTTAATAAATAATAATAAAAAATCTATGCTTCATATGACGACCTCTGGACACCATTAAGCCAGAACATTCGAGAGATTCTGTTATAACAGCAACAAAACTTTTATAGAGGCAATTTGAATTTTCAGAATTGAAGTATATTCTTTTTCGAAGCAGATAGGAGATGGACAAATTCGGAAATGCTTTCTTCTTTCCATTTAATGTGCTTGTCAGGGCTGTTAATTACAGATTGGTTTCTCCCCATTTTTTCTAGAATTATTACTTGGAAAGTGAGTTTACAAGCAAGGTGATCTGTAAACTCTGTCAGGACTAATATTTTCATATCTAGAAATAATGTAAGACAATTATCATTTATCCATATGAGATCTACTGTTGATTACCATTACTTGAAATGTGGGTAATTTTACCAGGCCTATCAGAAATTGATCGTCCATTACAGAGAATGAATTCCAAAGACTCAAGGTATCAACTAAAATTCTACCTCTTCAATTTATTTTTTTTATGGGTAACTATTCGGCTTTCGTAGAGATTTGAAAACTCAAATATGTTAGGGTCTAAGTCGTTCAAATTACCTACGTGACTATTATAATCTCCACAAAGAACAATAATTTAATAAAATATTTGACAAACCATAATTAAGAACGTCCAAACATTCGTCAATATCACAACGTGGTGGAAAATAAGTAGTACATAAGATAATGTGATAATTTCCAATATAAAATCCGACTACTATAGAATACTGATTTTTTTCTAACGTGATAATGTTATTTGTTATATTCTTATTTATGAAGGTAATTATTCCTCCATTTGCCCTACCAGTAAGTTTCGTCTTAACAGCAATGGTGCTAAGTGGGATAAAATTGTTTAACTAATTAGGGATTACAAATTTATCATCTAATAACCAAGTTTCGACTAAAAGTAGGGCAAATGTGTTATTGGAAATATTCACTTCATTTGGGTTTATGGTAAAAATATTTGAATAACTATTAATATTACAGAATATTAAGTCATAGTTTAGTGGTGTATAATCATATAAGGGAAGGTGTTTTTCACTTGCCGTTCGAGTAAGGCCCAGCTCCAGTTGCGGCGTAGACAGTGATGGATTTACGCCTAGGCCCGTGAGGCCTGGGCCTAGGGCGGCATAATTTGAAGGGCGGCAAAAGTTTTGAAATGCCAAAATTTCAGAGGCAAAAAAAAAAAATAAAGACAATCATTTTCAAAAATTGGTTCAGATTAGTTCTTATAAAAAATGTTCTATAGAATATATTATAATTCATTAATTTACTTCTCAATCTGTATGGGTACGATGGTAATTTTTTAATAGATTAATTATAGTCTTTGTCGAGTAATGTTCTTTACTTTCTGTTCCTTTAGTGAGATTCACGTGTATAACGCGTTTTGAAATTACTAAATCTGAATAACTTCTCAACTTGTTTTTAGTGTGAAATAATAATAATATTGTCTATTGAAGCTCAACTAGTACAAGAAATTAATTATGACGATATAATCGACGTTTTTGCGCGAATCTAAGGCAGGAAAAAAAAATTTTCAAATTGATGCATATTAAAAAAAATATTTATTATTTATCTGTCACAAGTTTATAACTTATTTATCTGTAATGTTTATTGGTTATATTTAAAAAAATGTTTCAATAAATAAAGTGATTTTAAAATAAAAATATTGGATCAAAATTAATGAAATTCATTTAAATGAACTTTATTATCAAAAAGGGCGGCACATCGAACGGGGCCTAAGGCGGCAGCAAGCCTAAATCCTAGCCTGGGCGTAGAGTGTTTTATAGGCTCTGTAAACTCTAATGTGTTAGTAGTATTATGTAGTTACGAGGTTATTTGGTGCCTTTCTAGAGTTATTCGATCGATCTGGGCTTATATGTGGCACATCCGATTTTTGGAGTTGTTTGTGTCAGAGAGTACTTCCAGATGGCGGTCCCTCCTGCGACTTGGATCTTGGCCGGAACTCAAAATGCTTTAATTTCTCTTCAGTTTTCCTTTTTTTCTGCATTTGTTTCAACTTGTCCAATTCTTCTTCGACCTTAACAGCCGAAACATTCACCATATTTTCCACTTCCTCTAAACGGTAAAACTTACCTCTGACTTGAAAAAAAACCTTTTCTATAGCTAACGTGTTCGTCTATAGCCTTTAATTTATTGATGCAAGAAAAAATTTGTTGGCCTTTCTTTCTATCCTCTGGCAACCTATCGTGGTTTAATCTTATATTCTTGCTAACGAGAGCAATTTTCTTTTTCATTATTGCTTGTTTGATGGTGCTATTGTTGAACGATACCAAAATTGGCCTTGGCTTCTGTCCTTTCCCTATTCTAAAAAAGTCCGTCACGCAGGGGCTGCGTAAACTAAGCAGATTTCCCACGAGAAGTTTTACAATAGAGAAATTTCACGAGAGCCGAGCCAGTCAAGGAAACGGCCAAACTAGCTTTTGGCGGGAAAGTAACTCTCGTCCGTTAGGCTCCGAGATTAAATTAAAAACAATTCAATCTCAAAAAAACAACAAGAACACAAAAGATGGACTTACCTTTAATGATAGCAGCGCTCTGAACACTTATTACACCAACACTAAATAGTACCACAGAATATCTATTATTTGTAAGACTTAATACTTCTGTGAATATTAAGTAAACAAATAAAGAGCAAGTCAAATGGTAAGAACCTTCCTGATAGCAATCTGAGTTGTAAACAATCAGGTTAGCCAGCTTTTACTAGAAATAAAAGCAATTACGGAAATATATTTGAATATACGTTATAAATTTTATTATAATTATTTATTATATCTAGTACTGTAATTAATAATAAACCAGAATAATTTTAATCACAACCATTCCAAATTTAGGAATCCGGGAAGAAAACAGAAAGGGGGGTGCAAAATACGATTCAGACGGTTATGAGATTTTCACATGATTAAGGAACAAGCAGGTTAGCCAGCGAAGGTTTACAATAGATAAATATACACACAGGTAACACTTCCGTGAATAATTACAACCGGCAGTGAGAAATCTTTAAGTGAATTTACAATATAAGTTAATAGTCCCTACAACGTAATACGGCTGGATTGTAAACAAACAGGTTAGCCAACCTTGTAGCGCAGTATCGATAGATAGACCGGAAAAACAAACAATTAAAGAAATATATCTGAATATAAAATATTAATTTTATTGGAAACTATTTACTATAGTTAGTGGAGTAATTTGAAATGAATCATAATAATTTCTATCTCAATCACTCAGATTCTTGTAGTCCTAGAAAAAAGGGGGGTCAACAGAACGTATTTGTTTGTACCTCGTAAAATGAAGCTTTGTTGAAAACCATATTTTGTATTTAATCTAATAATGAGGTGGTTCATGAGATATCAGCTTATTATTAATATGTCCCTAGTAGGAGTGGGGGTTTACTGAAAGCGGAACTCATTACAAAAAATACAAATATTTCGGTTAATACTCATTATACGAAAAATATGTGTAGAACAATATTTATAGTAAATGTAATTTGCAATAAGATTGATTATATAATATTTTTCGTTCCGACGTATAGTAACGGAGATATTTCGAATTTTCGAAAATCCTCCCTTCTAAACCCCCCTCCCACTGGTCCGATTTCAACCGTTAACGAACTTGATCTTTCTTTTTACATAAAACGACTAAATATCGAGTTTGGTAACGATCAAACAAAAATTGCGACCGCTAGAGCGGTAACAGACATTTATATATATATACAGTTTTGAACGGACCTCATTTTCGCCATCTACTAAGTAGGATCGATGGACATTAGAAGAAAAATGTCGAAAATTCCGTCATGAGTACAACCTCAATAGCAGATTTCCCTTAAGGGGTAACAGTTACTAACTGCATATCCTGGCACATGTACCTCTACTTCCTTACAAAGAGTTATAAGTTTTGTAGAAACATTCTCACTTTCTGTAGTAGGCACATTAAAAAATAAAAGGTTATTTCTTTTCCTCTCTCTTTTCAAATACCTTATTTCGCTTTCTAGTGTATTAATTCTCATCTCCTGCTGGGAATATTTCACCCTAAGATCGGAGATCTCAACTAGTAAGCTATCCAAACGGACGTAATCTTGTTTAATGAGGATTTTGTGTCTTCATTGTTTTTGTTAATGACAGCCAATAAATCCTCGTTGGTGACAGGCATGTTTAGTCTATTCACAAACAGTGAGGTAATGTAGAGCAGTTATGAATGAATAATAACCCGTTTGACAGGGCTTCCAATAATGTTTAGATAAAATATAATAGTGAATGCTTTATAATTAGTTGAGTGTAAAGTTGCAAACTTATCCTAATTTAAACGTATGAATCAGGTATTTCGTTTTATAATGGTATACTGGCAAATGGACAGTAGGGCCATTCAGTATACAGGAAACCTACACACACCAATAGATACTTACATTCCACTTCCCATCACCACCCAGTACAGAAAAGTGGAATCATTCGTGCACTGGTCTCTAGAGCGGAAAGAATATCCGAGCCCCAAAACTTGGCCAAGGAGAAAAGGCATCTCATGTCAGCTCTGAGAAAAAATGGCTATGAGAAGGATGAGATCAAACGGCTGTTAAATAAGAAGAAAAAGAAGAAGATACGAAGTGAAAAAGAACAGAAACGTACAGCTCTAATACCATTTGTCAAAGGGACAACAGAGAGAATTTCAAGAGTACTAAAGAAACATGAAATGGCTACAACATTCGGCACGGATAGAAAAATAGGACAAATAATACCAAACAGCAAAGGCAAACTCCACACTAAATGCCCAGGGATATACAGCATAACTTGTCTCTGTGGTACAGAATACATAGGCCAGAATGGCAGGTTGATAAGCACCAGGGTGGCAGATCATATGAGGCGTTTGGTTTCAAAACCAGGTACATCCGTTTTTTTCAAAAACATTTTCCTTAAATTATTGATTCAAAATATTATTTTAATAATTTATCTAGCTGATGGAATTAAGTAATAGTATTACCGTAAAAATAATTTCATTTATATTCAAAAGATAGGTGAGGGGAAGAAATCATAGCAAAATAAGTAATACTTTAATCATATCAAGTTTAAACGGATATTGTCTTTTTTTCATAATGACATAATGACCATTAACGTCTAATTGTTATGATGGTACATATTTTTTTCAATAACATCAAGATATCGGAAATAAGATAATATGTTAGCAGAACCAAATTTTATTTATTTATTCATAGACACCACATCAAAGGTGACCATGAATAAATAAATCTAACCAAAGAGTTTGATCCCTAGAACTTCCTCTATCACTCCTTGTGCCAATTCAGCATGACTTTGTTTAAATAATACATTATAGAAATTAAATAACGGAAATGCTCTTATAGCTTACATTTCTATTGGAAATAAATAACAAAGTTATTTTCTAGGAAAAATAAATAAATGAGAAGGGGACGACGGAGATTTATAACCTTAATAATCCGAATAATATTTAGGAGTAATCATAAAATCATAAAATCATTTGCCATAATATGCATTCATTAAAACACTTAAATAAAATTAAATTATTTAATTTTTTATTAACGTCCACTTTTTGCAACTAGGGATAATTGGGACGGGTTATCTACAGGTTGCCACCCTTTTCTAGCTAGGGTGGGAATAAGGATTTTATTTAATGAATTCCGTCACTAAATAAATTCCTTTGCACAGGCTGGAATCGAACTCGCCACTCTAGTTTTACCATGTGAGATTAAGGACAACGCTTTAACTCACACAACTAACCTGAGCCCCAACACTTAAATAAACACTAATGAAATTAATGACTCCCGCTATAGTTTTAGCGTATATCCCGTGTTTACTTCATTTTACGAAAAAAGTGAATGCAACAAAAGTTACTCTAAATAACAAAATAAACAACTTTTGATATGTGCATGTTTGCTGAGAATCTAATAGGAAACGAAATATTACAATTTTTTCTTCCAGGCCTCCCTCATAACCCCCACTCCCGTTTGGACCTAAACATTTTAATATAGCTTATAATCATGGAAGAATTAATGCTAATCCACGTACCGAGTTTTGTTAAGTTCGATTCAATTGTTAGTGTCCAACAAAATTGTTGGCTTCCGCTTTAGTCTTTAATGTATATCTCGTTTATACTTTGTTATACGGCAAAAATGAATATAACAAAAGTTACTTTAAATAACAAAATAAAAAACTTTTGTCATGTGCATATTTGCAGAAAAACCATTAAAAAACGAAATATCGCTATATTTAATTTCAAGCCTCCCTAACAACCCTCAATCCTGACCGTCCCTAGAAATGTTGGTATGGGTTACGATAATTAATGCGTCAGCGCTAATACACATACCGAGTTTTATTTCAAAACAAAAATTTCTATTCTATTAGTCCCCAAAAGTTAACAGACCCTTTCGGAAAAACAATACTTCGTGGAGGGAAGTGTACTTAAAGTTGTGTGCACACATTGAAGTCTTGCTATAAAAAAGACCATCATTAATCAGTCAGCAATGATTTCCAAGGCACCGCCGCACACTGGAGCGATCATTCAGTAATGTTGGACATTGGGGGAAAAAATAAAAGTTTTAATTTGCGATTTTGATTGTATTGTTAGTACCACATAAACCCTTTTCAATTGAGCAGATTGATTTTTAGCCACATTATTGCAATGGTTTTTACATAATGCCTGGTTATAATTGCTATGTTAAAAAAAGCCTTGGCTTATTAAATTCGTCGTGAACTCTTATTTCATTTTATAAATTATTGTTGCTTCCAGAACAAATTAAGGGTATTATAACAAATCAAAAACTGGTACAAAAGGTTTTTAAAATTCCTCTATTTTTTTTTTTTTTACTTCGAGCTGAAAATAATTTTATTTAATTGAATTCGCAAATCGCTTGTATTTGCTTGAAAAAATACCACTTGGCATGCTTTTAGGAGTATATTGTCTTATTTACAACGTCGTCAGATCTTGCCTAAACTTGCCTATTCGTTAAATATTTTACTTTTAGTGTTAACGCCCCCCGCACTTTTAGGTGCGGAAGACCTCCCGCGGACCTTTCCCAACTACGTACGGTGTAAAACGCCTCCTCCTCTACGCAATTGACGCAGCCATTCACGTTCGAAAAAATAGTTAAATACGTGTTTTTCTTGTCTAAATATTTTAACGGTCCTTTTTCGTTTTGGACTATTTACTCTTCATTGCTGGATAATGAGTTTTGAATGTCTTCTCCACATTCCATATCGATTAGATTTCAAATCGTGGAGTGTTCGGTCCCAAGTTCATAAAGAACTTCTCCAACAAAGAAAAACGAAAATCATTAGTGATTTTAGGGAAAAAATGGGATTAATCGTTGACTAAGTGAACCAAGGATTGGGTACATCTAATGACGGAAACACGGCGCGTAAGTTTTTTGCGTTTCCTCACATTTCGGGGTCAATCACAGGAATAGATGTAAATTTAATTAAACGGTTTTCTATTATTTTGCAAGCAATATCGTCCAACGCTTTGATCAATACTGAAAAGTTTACAAGAGAAACAGCTGAGATATTTGTGGATTTGTATAGATGGTATTACATGCCAGTAACAGTTCACAAACTGTTAATACATGGCCCGGAAATAGTCAAACACGCTATTGAACCAATTCGTATGCTCTCAGAAGATGCTCAGGAGGCTAACCATAAATACTTCCACGCATACAGAGAATCTTTTTCAATAAAATTTTCAAGGACGGCTACCAACAGAGATATCTTGAATAATTTGTTAATTAATTCAGACCCTTTAATATCACATTTAAGGCCAACACTTTACAACGTTAGCGATCGCTTAGAAACAATATCTTCGGAAGCAAAAGAACTTCTAATGAAAAATAAAAAACATTTGAAATTTTAGAAATGTTAGATATTCTTCCAGCTTACAAATTCTCATTATTAAATTAAATACATAGATTTTTTTTTTTTAAATTTTTATTCTAGATATATTTTTGTTTACAATTTTAGTATTGCTTTTGTGAACTTCAATTTATTAAAAAATAAAAATTTATAACACATATGTTGATATTATGTGTCTACAAATCACAATTCTCTACTTAGTAAGCGATACATAATCTGTATGTACACATTTAAAATTCATCCTACCGTTATATCGCATCTGGCAAAATTGCTGATCAGGTAGTTCAATAGAGTATTGGATGTGCTTTAAAATGACACCAGAATCAATATTCTAGGAGCAGTAGAAACGGAGATATTAATGAATGTCCGGCTTACCCCTATCACTCGCTCCAGTGTGCGGCGGGTGCCTTAGCTTGATTGTATATAAAAAATACGTCCATTATTATAATCAAACTGCTATCCATGATTATGATTTGAATTACTCAGGGTGTGTCAAACAGTGAAGAGGGAGATAAGAGAATATATTATTTTATTTCCGATATCATGATGTTATTGAAAAAAATATGTACCATCATAACAATTAGACGTTAATGGTAATGTCATATGAAAAAGGCAATATCCGTTTAAACTTGATATGATTAAAGTATTACTTATTTTGCTACGATATCTTCCTCTCACCAATCTTTTTGAATATAAATGAAATTATTTTTAGCGTAATACTATTATTTAATTCCATCAGGTAGATAAATTATTAAAGTAATATTTTGAATCAATAATTTAAGGAAAACAATGGTGATAGCCCTAATGCTGGAGCGATTTTTTTTTTCTATTAGACTCATAATAACGGAGATATGTTATCAATAACAGATATGATCTTTAGTGTTGACTGAAATAGTTGAATGTCGAGTATGTCATCTCTCATAATAAAGGTCTCATGAAAACAATATTTGGTATTTAAGCTTAGAATAAAGAGGTTCATGTAATAGCAATCTATCAATATGAACAGGAGTGGGGGTTTACTAAGGGATGAAAACTAAACATTTCAAATAACTTGGTTAATATTCATATTAGAGAAAATATTACTTGGAAATCAAATTTACAATAATATTGCCTCTATACAATATTTCGATCCGACATATAACAACGGAGATATTTCGAGTTTATCCAAACTCTCCTCCTCTAAAGCCCCCTCCCACATTTCCGATTTCCACCATTAACTAACTTATATAGTGTTTGGCAACGATAAGACAAAAAATTGCGGCAGCTAGAGTGGTAACAGACATATATGTATGTACAGGGCGTCCCAAGTTCCAATGCCCCCCCCCATTAAAATCTACAATTATTTTAGTACAAAGCAGAGACTTGGTGTGACATAATTGGGACCCGTCCCAGTGAAGAATCCTTTCAGTCCATATTCAACCTCGTAGCTTTGTTCAGTACTTCTCCCGCTACCCTAACTTTCGAATTTCTAATTGAATGCCCTATTTTTAATACCGGATTCTTGTAGAAAATCAAACTCTGAAACCAGTTTGTATGGATGAATTTTTTGATTTGATGTATCCTTAAAACACAATATTTTGACATTTACCCGTCCCAGTGTTTAGGGTTAATACCCGTCGTTTCTGTGGATTTGTTAATAATAAAATTAATTTTTTATGTAAGACTTCACTGTCCTCCATATTGTCATATTTCCCGTTCCCTGTGCATTATGCATAGATTTGAATTATTAAGGACAAAATATTAATATACATTTGAATTAATTTTTCCAGGTGAGGTACCTGGTAGTTCATATGGAAAAGAATTCTTGAACAAATTTCTCTAAATAACAAAATAAAAACTTTTGTTATGTGCATATTTGAAACCCCAATAGGAAACAAAATACCGCTATTTTTAAATTCAGGCCTCCATTACAACCTCCTCTCCTGCCCGTCCCTAGAAATGTTGGTATGGCTTATTATAATGAAGGCGTTAGTGCTAATACACATACTGAGTTTTATTTAGTTCGGTTGAGTCCTTTGTGCCAAATAAAATTGTTCACTTCCGCTATAGGTTTCAGCGTATATCTCGTTTATAATTCGGTATACGAAAAAAGTGTATATAACAAAAGTTACTCTCAAGAACAAAATAAACAACTTTTTTTATGTTCATATTTGCCAAAAAGCCATTAGGAAACGAAATATCCCTATTTTTAATTTCAGGCTTCCCTTATAACCCCACTCCTGTTCGTCTCAGAGAATAATAAAATAGCCTAAGTTGGGTTAGTTGTAAAATTCGGTTTAGCCGGTTATGCGTGAAAAGGTAACAAACAAACATACACGAAAGAAACAAAATGCAGTAATGGTGTCTATGATATGTGAAACGAAAAAGTATCATGAAATTTCGAGAAACAAATAAATGCACAGACATAGGTTACACAATTTAAAACTAAAGGGAAATCAGCTATAGAGGTCGTACATCGGTCCTACCCAGGAAATGGCGGAAATGAGGTCCGTCCAAAACTATCTATATATATATATATATATATATATATTTATATATATTTGTCTGTTAACACTCTAGCGGTCACAATTTTTGTTTAATCGTCACCAAACTTGGTATTTGGTATTCGGGAAGATCAAGTTTGTTTACGACTGAAATCAGACCAGTCGGAGGGGGGGGGGATCAAGGGGGAATTTCGAAAATTGGAAATATCTCCGTTACTATACGTCGGATAGAAAAATTGTATAGAGCCAATCTTATTGGAGATTAAATTTACTAGAAATATTGTTATATACATTTATTCTCTATCTTGAATATTAACCGAGATATTTGCATTTTATGAAGTGTAACGGACGAGCAGCTGTGGTCGCTTCTGCCCGTGTCCGGCGAAAGCTAGTTCGGCCGTTTCCGTAACTATTCGGCACTAGTATGGAGATTTCTCTATTGAATACCTTAACGTGAGAAATCTGCTTATGGCCTATTTGAAAGGTATATTTTATCGCCCATTTAGATGAACAATAAATGTTGAAATGGGGCCTGAAATTCGTAGCTGGCTATGAGGAGAATATGCCCGAACAGGAGCTCTGCTCCTAGTAGGCGAGACCCTACTAGCTGGCGGGACCCTACAGCTCCTTTGAGAGGATGTTCTCCTGATCCGATGTGAGCCCAGTCACAGCAGCTAAGTGTTCTCAGCTCCGCAGTCAATTTGAGCTGTTTCTAGGAGGGAAATCCATGCCATCTAGCGGCCGTATCACCAGTTACTCAGCAACTACTTCAAATCCTCAATAGGGTGCGCTGTATTGATCCCTATCCCTATTCTGTCGGGTACAGCTTCCAGGACGAAAAAGCCATTCAGTAATCATCACTTCATCAAAATACATTTATACATTATTTTTTTTACCAAATTTCCCTCAAGGGAAATCAGCTATTGAGGTTGTACTCATGACGGAATTTTCGAAATTTTTCTTCAAATGTCCATCGATCCTACCTAGTAGATGACGAAAATGAGGTCCGTTCAAAACTGAATATATATATATACTAGCTCAGATACCCGGCTTCGCCCGGGAATTCATTTGAGTCTGAATGGTGATGGTATTTTTTAGCAGGCTTTACATTGCAAATATTTTGACATTTACCCGTCCCAGTGTTTAGGATTGATACCCGTCGTTGCTATGGATTTGCTAATAATAGAATATTTGTTCGATAAGGCTTCACTGTCTTCGATATTTTTATATTTTCCGTCTCTTATACATGTAAATATGGTGAATTTTTATTTCAGGCCTCCCTTATAATCCCCCTCCCGTTCGAACCTAAAAATTTTAATATAACTTATAATCATGGAAGAATTAATGCTAATTGACATACCGAGTTTTGTAAAGTTCGGTTCAGCCGTTAGTGCCCAATAAAATTGTTGGCTCCCGCTAAAGTTTTAACGTATAACTCATTTATACTTAGGTATACGACAAAAGTGTATATAACAAATGTTACTCCAAATAACAAAATAAACAACTTTTGTTATGTTTATATTTGCGGAAAAACCAATAGGAAACGAAATATCGCTATTTTTAATTTCAGGCTTCCCTTATAACCCCCACTCCTGCCCGTCCATAGAAATGTTGGTATGGCTTATTATAATGAAGGCCTCACTGCTAATACACATGCCGAGTTTTATTTATTTCGGTTGGGTCTTTTGTCCAAAAGAAAATTGTTCACTTCAGGTATAGGTTTTAGCGTATATCTCGTTTATAATTCGGTATACGAAAAAAGTGTATATAACAAAAGTTACTCTAAATAACAAAATAAACAACTTTTGTCATGTTCATATTTGCCGAAAACCCAATAGGAAACGAAATATCGCTATTTTTAATTTCTGGCATCCCTTATAACCCCCACTCCTGTTCCTCTCAGAGGATATTAATATAGCCTAAAATCTAAGTTGGGTCACTAGTAATATACGTACCAAGTTTCATAATATTCGGTTCAGCTGTTTATGCGTGAAAAGGTAACAAACAAACATACACGAAAGAAACAAAATGCAGATATGGTGTCTATGACATGTGAAACGAAAAGTTATCGTGAAATTTCACGAAAAAAATCAATGTACAGACAGAGGTAACAATTTTATATATATTTATATATATATATATATATATATATATATATATATATATATATATATATATATATATTTCTTTGTTAACGCTCTAGCGGTCGCAATTTTTGTTTGATCGTTACCAAACTCGATATTTAGTCGTTTTATGTAAAAAGAAAGATCATGTTCGTTAACGGCTGACCAGTGGGAGGGGGGATTTTCGAAAATTCGGAATATCTCCGTTACTATACGTCGGATCAAAAAATTGTATTGAATCAATCTTATTGCAAATTAAATTTACTATAAATATTGTTATATACATTTATTCTCTATCTTGAATATTAACCGAGATATTTGGATTTTCCCGCCACGAGACGGGTGAATTTCCCGCCAAAAGCTAGTTCGGCCGTTTCATTAACTGCTCGGCTTTCGTGAAATTTCTCTATTGAAAAACTTCACGTGAGAAATCTGCTTAGTTTACGCAGCACCTGCGTGACGGACTTTTTATTTCCATATTATTTTAGTCAATTCACAGAGAGAAATTGAATAAAATACATTATTTCCAGGAATATACTTAAAGCACAATTACTTAACGTTAGTATTGAAAGGACTTCAAAATCATTCACTTTGAGGGGGGGGGGGCTCATAAAATCAAAGAACAATAATTCATAAGATTATATATATATATATATTTATATATATATTTATATATATATATATATATATATATACTGCTCAAAAATGAATAGGGATATTGGTTATTTTATCTTATCCTATTATTTTTAATTAAATCGATCTCAATTAAATTTCTTTTTTATGGGGGAAAAAAGACAATAATTTCTAATAAATATTAATGATATTTATAATAAAAAAAAAAAAAAATATTCTAGGTCCCAAACATACCACAAAACAGCCAATATCACTATTCACTTTTGAGCAGATATATAAAATTGTAACGGCTTAACCGAATTTTATGAAACTTCGTATGTATATTACAACTAGCCCATCTAGAACTTTAGACTATATTAACATTCTCTAAGACAAACAGGAGTGGTGGTTATAAGAAAGGCCTGAAATTAAAAATAGCGATATTTCGTTTCCTATTGCATTTTCGGCAATTATGCACATCACAAACGTTGTTTACTTTGTTATTTGGAGTAACTTTTGTTATATACACTTTCGTCGTATACCTAAGTATAAATGAGTAATACATTAAAAACTACTGCGGAAGTCAACAATTTTATTTGGCACAAAAAACTCAACCGAACTAAACCAAATCGGTATGTGAATTAGCACTCATGTCTTCCTTATAATAAGCCATACTAACATTTCTAGAGACGGGCTCGAGTGGGGGTTATAAGGGAGGCCTGAAATTAAAAATAGTGATATTTCGTTTCCTATTGCATTTTCGGCAATTTTGCACATTAAAAACGTTATTTAATTTGTTATTTGGAATAACTTTTGTTATATACACTTTCGTCGTATACCTAAGTATAAATGAGTTATACGTTAAAAACTACTGCGGTAGTCAAGAATTTTATTTGGCACAAAAAACTCAACCGAACTAAGCCAAACTCGGTATGTGAATTAGCACTAATGACTTCCTTATATAAGCCATGCTAACATTTCTAGGGACGGGCTGGAGAGGGGGGTTATAAGGAAGGCCTGAAATTAAAAATAGCGATATTTCGTTTTCTATTGCATTTTCCGCAATTATGCACAAAACAAAAGTTGTTTACTTCATTATGTGGAGTAACTTTTGTTATATACACTTTCGTCGTATACCTAAGTATAAATGAGTTATACGTTAAAAGCTATTGCGGAAGTCAACAATTTTATTTGGCACAAAAAACTAAACCGAACTAAACCAAACTCGGTATGTGAATTAGCACTAATGTCTTCCTTATAATAAGCTATACTAACATTTCTAGAGACGGGCTCGAGTGGGGGTTATAAGGGAGGTCTGAAATTAAAAATAGCGATATTTCGTTTTCTATTGCATTTTCGGAAATTATGCACATAACATAAGTTGTTTACTATGTTATTTGGAGTAACTTTTGTTATATACACTTTCGTCGTATACCTAAGTATAAATGAGTTATACGTTAAAAACTACTGCGGAAGTTAACAATTTTATTTGGCACAAAAAACTCAACCGAACTAAACCAAACTCGGTATGTGAATTAGCACTAATGTCTTCCTTATATAAGCCATACTAACATTTCTAGAGACGGGCTCGAGTTGGGGTTATAAGGGAGGCCTGAAATTAAAAATAGCGATATTTCGTTTCCTATTGCATTTTCGGCAATTATTCACATAACAAAAGTTGTTTATTTCATTATGTGGAGTAACTTTTGTTATATACACTTTCGTTGTATACTTAAGTATAAATGAGTTATACGTTAAAAGCTATTGCGGAAGTCAACAATTTTATTTGGCACAAAAAACTCAACAGAACTAAACCAAACTCGGTATGTGAATTAGCACTAATGTCTTCCTTATAATAAGTCATACTAACATTTCTTGAGACGGGCTCGAGTGGGGGTTATAAGGAAGGCTTGAAATTAAAAATAGCGATATTTCGTTTTCTATTGCATTTTCGGCAATTATGCACATAACAAACGTTGTTTACTTTGTTATTTGGAGTAACTTTTGTTATATACACTTTCGTCGTATACCTAAGTATAAATGAGTTATACGTTATAAACTACTGCGGAAGTCAACAATTTTATTTGGCACAAAAAACTCAACCGAACTAAACCAAACTCGGTATGTGAATTAGCACTCATGTCTTCCTTATAATAAGCCATACTAACATTTCTAGAGACGGGCTGGAGGGGGGGTTTTAGGGGAAGCCTGAAATATAAAATAGCGATATTTCGTTTTCTATTGCATTTTCGGAAATCATGCACATAACATAACTTGTTTACTTTGTTATTTGGAGTAACTTTTGTTATATACACTTTCGTCGTATACCTAAGTATAAATGAGTTATACGTTAAAAACTATTGCGGAAGTCAACAATTTTATTTGGCACAAAAAACTCAACCGAACTAAACCAAACTCGGTATGTGAATTAGCACTAATGTCTTCCTTATAACAAGCCATACTAACATTTCTAGGGACGGGCTGGAGGGGGGGTTATAAGGGAGGCCTGAAATTAAAAATAGTGATATTTCGTTTCCTATTGCATTTTCGGCAATTATGCACATAGCAAACGTTGTTTACTTTGTTGTTTGGAGTAACTTTTGTTATATACTCTTTCGTCGTATACCTAAGTATAAATGAGTTATACGTTAAAAACTACTGCGGAAGTCTACAATTTTATTTGGCACAAAAAACACAACTGAACTAAACCAAACTCGGTATGTGAATTTGCACTCATGTCTTCCTTATAATAACGCATACTAACATTTCTAGGGACGGGCTGGAGTGGGGGTTATAAGGGAGGCCTGAAATTAAAAATAGCGATATTTCGTTTTCTATTGCATTTTCGGCAATAATGCACATGACAAACGTTGCTTACTTTGTTATTTGGAGTAACTTTTGTTATATACACTTTCGTCGTATACCTAAGTATAAATGAGTTATACGTTAAAAACTACTGCGGAAGTTAACAATTTTATTTGGCACAAAAAACTCAACCGAACTAAACCAAACTTGGTATGTGAATTAGCACTAATGTTTTCCTTATAATATGCCATACTACCATTTCTAGGGACGGGCTGGAGTGGGGGTTATACGAGAGGCCTGAAATTAAAAATAGCGATATTTCGTTTCCTATTGCATTTTCGGCAATTATGCACATTACAAAAGTTGTTTACTTTGTTATTTGGAGTAACTTTTGTTATATACACTTTCGTCGTATACCTAAGTATAAATGAGTTATACGTTAAAAACTACTGCGGAAGTTAACAATTTTATTTGGCACAAAAAACTCAACCGAACTAAACCAAACTCGGTATGTGAATTAGCACTAATGTTTTCCTTATAATATGCCATACTAACATTTCTAGAGACGGGCTCGAGTGGGGGTTATAAGGGAGGCTTGAAATTAAAAATAGTGATATTTCGTTTCCTATTGCATTTTCGGCAATTATGCACATAACAAACGTTGTTTACTTTGTTATTTGGAGTAACTTTTGTTATATACACTTTCGTCGTATACCTAAGTATAAATGAGTTATACGTTATAAACAACTGCGGAAGTCAACAATTTTATTTGGCACAAGAAACTCAACCGAACTAAACCAAACTCGGTATGTGAATTAGCACTCATGTCTTCCTTATAATAAGTCATACTAACATTTCTAGAGACGGGCTCGAGTGGGGGTTATAAGGGAGGCCTGAAATTAAAAATAGCGATATTTCGTTTTCTATTGCATTTTCGGCAATTATGCACATTACAAAAGTTGTTTACTTTGTTATTTGGAGTAACTTTTGTTATATACACTTTCGTCGTATACCTAAGTATAAATGAGTTATACGTTAAAAGCTATTGCGGAAGTCAACAATTTTATTTGGCACAAAAAACTCAACCGAACTAAACCAAACTCGGTATGTGAATTAGCACTAATGTCTTCCTTATAATAAGTCATACTAACATTACTTGAGACGGGCTCGAGTGGGGGTTATAAGGAAGGCTTGAAATTAAAAATAGTGATATTTCGTTTCCTATTGCATTTTCGGCAATTATGCACATAACAAACGTTGTTTACTTTGTTATTTGGAGTAACTTTTGTTATATACACTTTCGCCGTATACCTAAGTATAAATGAGTTATACGTTAAAAACTACTGCGGAAGTCAACAATTTTATTTGGCACAAAAAACTCAACCGAACTAAACCAAACTCGGTATGTGAATTAGCACTCATATCTTTCTTATAATAAGCCATACTAACATTTCGAGAGACGGGCTGGAGGGGGGGGGTTATTAAGGAGGCCTGAAATTAAAAATAGCGATATTTCGTTTTCTATTGCATTTTCGGAAATTATGCACATAACATAAGTTGTTTACTTTGTTATTTGGAGTAACTTTTGTTATATACACTTTCGTCGTATACCTAAGTATAAATGAGTTATACGTTAAAAACTACTGCGGAAGTTAACAATTTTATTTGGCACAAAAAACTCAACCGAACTAAACCAAACTCGGTATGTGAATTAGCACTAATGTCTTCCTTATAATAAGTCATACTAACATTTCTTGAGACGGGCTCGAGTGGGGGTTATAAGGAAGGCTTGAAATTAAAAATAGTGATATTTCGTTTCCTATTGCATTTTCGGCAATTATGCACATAACAAACGTTGTTTACTTTGTTATTTGGAGTAACTTTTGTTATATACACTTTCGTCGTATACCTAAGTATAAATGAGTTATACGTTAAAAACTACTGCGGAAGTCAACAATTTTATTTGGCACAAAAAACTCAACCGAACTAAACCAAACTCGGTATGTGAATTAGCACTAATGTCTTCCTTATAATATGCCATACTAACATTTCTAGGGACGGGCTGGAGTGGGGGTTATAAGGAGGGCCTGAAATTAAAAATAGCGATATTTCGTTTTCTATTGCATTTTCGGCAATTATGCACATGACAAACGTTGCTTACTTTGTTATTTGGAGTAACTTTTGTTATATACACTTTCGTCGTATACCTAAGTATAAATGAGTTATACGTTAAAAACTACTGCGGAAGTCAACAATTTTATTTGGCACAAAAAACTCAACCGAACTAAACCAAACTCGGTATGTGAATTAGCACTAATGTCTTCCTTATAATAAGTCATACTAACATTTCTTGAGACGGGCTCGAGTGGGGGTTATAGGGGAGGCTTGAAATTAAAAATAGTGATATTTCGTTTTCTATTGCATTTTCGGAAATTATACACATAAAATAAGTTGTTTACTTTGTTATTTGGAGTAACTTTTGTTATATACACTTTCGTCGTATACCTAAGTATAAATGAGTTATACGTTAAAAACTACTGCGGAAGTCAACAATTTTATTTGGCACAAAAAACTTAACCGAACTAAACCAAACTCGGTATGTGAATTAGCTCTAATGTCTTCCTTATAATAAGCCATACTAACATTTCTAGAGACGGGCTCGAGTGGGGGTTATAAGGGAGGCCTGTTATTAACAATAGCAATATTTCGTTTTGTATTGCATTTTCGGCAATTATACACATAAAATAAGTTGTTTACTTTGTTATTTGGAGTAACTTTTGTCATATACACGTTCGTCGTATACCTAAGTATAAATGAGTTATTCGTTAAAAACTATTGCGGAAGTCAACAATTTTATTTGGCACAAAAAACTCAACCGAACTAAACCAAACTCGGTATGTGAAATAGCACTAATGTCTTTCTTATAATAAGCCATACTAACATTTCTAGAGACGGGCTCGAGTGGGGGTTATAAGGGAGGCCTGAAATTAAAAATAGCGGTATTTCGTTTTCGATTGCATTTTCGGCAATTATACAAATAACATAAGTTGCTTACTTTGTTATTTGGTGTAACTTTTGTTATATACACTTTCGTAGTATACCTAAGTATAAATGAGTTATACGTTAAAAACTACTGCGGAAGTCCACAATTTTATTTGGCACAAAAAACTCAACTGAACTAAACCAAACTCGGTATGTGAATTAGCACTCATATCTTCCTTATAATAAGTCATACTAACATTTCTTGAGACGCTCTCGAGTGGGGGTTATAAAGGGAGGCTTGAAATTAAAAATAGTGATATTTCGTTTCCTATTGCATTTTCGGAAATTATGCACATAACATAAGTTGTTTACTTTGTTATTTGGTGTAACTTTTGTTATATACACTTTCGTCGTATACCTAAGTATAAATGAGTTATACGTTAAAAACTACTGCGGAAGTTAACAATTTTATTTGGCACAAAAAACTTAACCGAACTAAACCAAACTCGGTATGTAAATTAGAACTCATGTCTTCCTTATAATAAGCCATGCTAACATTTCTAGGGACGGGCTGGAGAGGGGGGTTATAAGGGAGGCCTGAAATTAAAAATAGCGATATTTCGTTTTCTATTGCATTTTCCGCAATTATGCACATGACAAACGTTGCTTACTTTGTTATTTGGAGTAACTTTTGTTATATACACTTTCGTCGTATACCTAAGTATAAATGAGTTATACGTTAAAAACTACTGCGGAAGTCAACAATTTTATTTGGCACAAAAAACTCAACCGAACTAAACCAAACTCGGTATGTGAATTAGCACTCATGTCTTCCTTATAATAAGCCATACTAACATTTCTAGGGACGGTCTGGAGGGGGGGTTATAAGGGAGGCCTGAAATTAAAAATAGCGATATTTCGTTTTCTATTGCATTTTCCGCAATTATGCACATGACAAACGTTGCTTACTTTGTTATTTGGAGTAACTTTTGTTATATACACTTTCGTCGTATACCTAAGTATAAATGAGTTATACGTTAAAAACTACTGCGGAAGTCAACAATTTTATTTGGCACAAAAAACTCGACCGAACTAAACCAAACTCGGTATGTGAATTAGCACTAACGCCTTCCTTATAATAAGCCATACTAACATTTCTAGGGACGGGTAGGAGTAAGGGAGGCCTGAAATTAAAAATAGCGGTATTTCGTTTCGTATATGGGTTTCGGCAAATATGCACGAAACATGAGTGGGGGTTATAAGGGAGGCACAACAAAAGTTGTTTATTTTGTTATTTAGAGAAATTTGCTCAACAATTCTTTTCAATATGAACTACCAGGTACCCCACCGGGAAAAATTAATTCAAATGTATGTTAATATTTTGTCCTTAATAACTGAAATTTATGCATAATACACAGGAGACGGGAAATATGACTATTTTGAGGACAGGGTCTTACATAAAAACTTAATTTTATTTTAATAAATGCCAACAACGGGTTTGCACCCTAAACACTGGGACTGGTAAATGTCAAAATATTGTGCAAAGTAAAGTCATGCCAAAAAAATACCATCACCATTTCGCCTCAAATGAATTCCCGAGCAAAGCCGGGTATCTGAGCTAGTAGATATATATTTTCAGAGGCGAATGGTGATCAAAGTGACCGTTCAAAGAAAGAACAGCATGCCACTGGACACGGAGGTGCTAAACCGAGTAAGTAAGCTATTCATTTAGGGAATAAACGATTTATTATCTTTATATGGTGCATTATAGATTTTATAGGGAAGACATAAGGTTGTCATAATGGACTCCCCTATTCTGAGTGAACTGTTTCTAACAAGTGTTCCCTACATTTAAGTAAGGGCAGTGCTCAGTAGACGCAACGTGATGAAATTACCAAGAACTGAGTCATTGCCGAATGTATATTTTGAATTCCAAGAAAACCCCAACCCCTCTTTGTAAATTATTTATTTTAGCAGATTTCCCTTAATGTAAATCACCTATGAGGTAGTTCTAATGACACGATTTTCGATACATTTCCTCAAACGTCCATCGATCCTACCCACTAGTTCATCTATACCGTAGGAAAGGACTTAGGAGGGGGGGGACTTAGGGAACAGGTAGAAGTCCAGTCACAAAGCTTGGCAACCAAATAGAATTGAAAATAAATGGTAGTGTATTCCCAGTGCTATACCACTTGGCTCCCCCATTCCTTCACAGTACATTAAAGTTATCCTTAATTTTGGGGCTGGTAGTCTCCCATTAGATGCATCAATTCAGTAATGAGGTCATTATTAAAAATAGAAGCCTTCTGGTAAAATAACAATTCATCTGAGGAAATCTAATCGGATATATTAGTGTGCAAGAGATGATACAGTCAGGGAGGTGTATTATGTGATCAATATCTGAAATACAGATTCAAGAAAAATGCCTACAGCAAAGTGACCAATGTTGACCACTTATATGAAAAATCCGATGCTGGCACCACATGACTTCCTTAAATAAAAAATGGGGCTCATGGGTGTAGGAGAATTGGTAAACTCAGAGTGGTGGGTTCGACTCCTACCGCAATAGGAATTTAGTGATGAACTCATTAAATAAAATCCTTAGTCCCTCCCTGGATATAAAAGGGTGGGGACCTGTAGGTAACACATCTCATTAGCCATAGCAGCAAAAAAAATAAACAAAGTATTAAGTTGGATTTAATTTGAAAGTAATACAATATATATCTTCATTCTAATGAATGGATCAAAGGAAGAGCAGAGTGGCACTATGAGGTATTTCTTGTTTTCTTAATTTAAATATATTATATTCTTTTTTCAAGAACTTGCATGTTAGTGAGGATAGTCCAATGTCTAAAGAGGAGGTTGAGATTTACAATTTATTCTAATTTTTAGACTTTACATTTTAGAAATCCATTACCCATGATGATAATTGTCTTCTCATTGTATACATTTTACTGAGTAGGAAACTTCTCTAGTTTTCTTCAATGAAATAGATAAATTCACAAATTGGGTAACCATTTGTACCTATAATTATTTAACCGTTTAATTCAACTCTAATGTTCATATTCGTGAATGGCTGAAGTCGCGCCTGAAATAGACGTTTTAGAGGAATGGATAGAGTGGGGAGCTTTCTAAATTTCCAAATACCTCATTTATTATGAGCGACAATAGTTTAACAACATTAAATCTATAACATTTTTCGGCTCGGCTCATAAGAACGGAGATATTTTAAAAAATTTTAATTCTCCATCTAAGCAGAAGTTGAATATTGAAGGATATTTAATGTCGAAATAAAATGGCTCCAAATAGTTGTTGCATCTAAGTGGTAAACAACACGCACTAGTACTAGTCTCCACAATAATGCTTCCTCATTGTGACTTCGATCTCTCGCCCAAATATTAAAAATTGAATAAATCATTATATATCTTACCTTGGAGGGTGTCTAGTGAAGAAAGTAAACGGTAACTTTTTTTAATAAACAAAATTAGTTGGAATGAAAGCGTTTGTTGAAAGGTATGAACAATATTCATTGCTCGGCAGGAAAATCCCTGTTAATCTCCTCATTTAAGCCAATATCTACATTTTCCATTCAAGATTCCATGAGCCATTGAGTTCAGCTACTAGTACAGATGTATAAACACTGTAATCATGTTCCTCCTTGTCTAAATTATCTCTAACAAAATGTCAATAAGGGAAGAGTGGAGTGGATACATTAAAGTTTTAGTCTAGAAACGTATTCTATCTAATGCCTATCTTTAGTCAGTAACAGGCTATGAGGCAAGGATTCTGTTCTCCAATAGAACATTCCCTTCCCATACCTTTATCGTCATTAATGTAATTTGCCTCCGATGGCTTTAATGTTGGATAGTCTGATGCAGAAGTCAATGGTGCAACACAGCATGTCCTTGTGACATTCTTTATTCCTTTGTTCGATCTTCTAGAAACTGTTCCCTTTTCACAGGAACAATTTCAAAGTGAAGCCAACACCTTACTTGCTGGTCACATAAAGAGAGGGGGCGACTTCCAGGAATACCAATTTCCTTACTAGTTATATCTTAAAATACCTTTAACTCATACATTTAACATTGAAGAAAGAGACTGTTTAAACCTTGGAGGATAAATAAAATGTCAAATAAAGTATAAAAGGGTCAGTCACAAAAAATATATATAAATTATTGAAAATGAAACGAAAGGAAAACTCTTCACTTTCTAAAAGAGATTTTTTTTTTAAAAGTGTAAATTTCAAAATTGCATAAAACGTCTTGTACATAAATCATATTAAGAAACCAAATATTCATACCACTTGAGCATTTTGCAGATGTAAGAAAGGGAAATTTAAATAAAATACTATAATGTTACTCCTCTTGCATGATACATGTGGAAAGTTTGCCGCTTGGAATCAGGCAGTTCTAGATATACATTACTTGACAAAATTTGACTGATAAATTAATTAAATTAAGTCCAGGTGGAACTGAGGCCTCCTATTTTTAAATTCTAGTAGATTTTCTTTACTTTTGAGAAATATTAAAAAGTACTTATTCATCCCACGCTATTACTTCCAAGATTTCTAAACAAATATGTATTCTAAATATTTCTCATACATATTAATAATTTATTTCCTTTTTTTCAGGAGTACTTCCCAGAGTTCAACCAAAGCTTGAATTAAGTACGTGTTATTCTTATTAGACTTTAAGAGCATGATATTTGGATAGTACATTAAACAAAAAATAATACTTTTAGCCTTATTTTTACTCAATAACAGTTAAATTTTATATTTATTCGACATCCCAATTCAGCTTAGTTTTTGCCCTTTGCAAATTGACGTTACCCATAAATGGAGATGATGAAAGTTTTCAAAAAACAACGCAGAATGCTGTCTTAAGTGTTATTTTATTATTACATTATCATTTATCTATTTTTAAAAGACTTTTTCTTTAAATACCTAACTAGTAGGTTGTAAAACATGTTATAAGCTGTTTTACAAGTTATAGTTGCTACTTCTAGGACGAGGTTAAAGAGCACACATTAAAAACTGAGATATTTGCATTTTTGTTTAATTTTCATCCTTCAGTAAACCCCCACTAGTAGTTGCTCGTTAACAATAAACTAATATATCAGGAAACGTCATATATCAAACTTAAATATCAGGTATTGCTTTCTATGGGTCTTTATTATGACAGTTACATGCGAATATGTAGTGTGATGACGTCACCAAATAAGGTTCTACGGTCTTGACTCCAAAATGTTTCATTTCATCTATACCATTCTCGATATTTTACTTTTTCGTTCAACTCTAAATGTCATATTAATTAATGTCTGAAATGGGGGGGGGGGTATTAGATAGGGATAATTTTGAAAATTCGAAATTGCTCCGTTATTTTGTGTAGGGTCGTAAAATGTAATACGACCAATCTTGTTAATCTATTGATGGCCTCCAATTGTTGTTCTAAGCATTTTTTCGTAACTCAAGTATTTAGCAATGTATTCGCACTTTTAGCATATTTTCCTTAAGGGAAATCAGCTATTGAGGTCTTACTCATTACGCGATTTTCGAAATTTTTCTTCAAATGTCCATCGATCCTACCCTGGAGATGACGAAAATGAGGTCCGCTCCAAACTGTATGTGTATGTATATATATATATATATATTTATTTATTTATATATATATATATATATATATATATATATATATATATATATATATATATACACACATATATTTGTCTGTTACCGCTCTAGCGGTCGAAATTATTGTTTAATCGTTACCAAACTCAATATTTAGTCGTTTTATGTAAAAAGAAAGATCAAGTTTTTTAACGGCTGAAATCGGACAGGGGGGGAGTGTAGAGGGGAGAATTTTGAAAATTAAAAATATTTCCGTTAATATGAGTAGGATCGAAAAATGTTTTAGAAACAAGTTTTGTTAAAGTATTGGTGCTCTAGAATTGTTGTTCTATACATTTTCTAGTAACTCATAAATTTTAATGGAGTTATTATTATTTTCTTGTTTTAATCCTAAAATAAACCTTTATTCCTACTCATCGAATTTGTACTTAGAAATAGAGAATATGTGATGCTAGTGCGGCATTCCAGCAAGTGGAAAATCTGCTTAGTTTACACATCCCCTGCGTGGTGGACGTATCTTATGCTAGGAGTAATTTCAAAACCATCAGAGTTGAAATTACCCACTTCCCCATTTGATCTTACAGGATGTCTTTTCCAGGGTTGTCAAAGATCGAGTTCGTAATATTATTTTTAAATCTCTTTTACGCTTGCGGTATTAAAAAAAGACAAAAAAACAAATTCTTAATCATAAAAATGACTAAAAACCTACAATGTTTTCTAGAATCAGTCACTGTAAACCTTTCTGTTGGTTTTCAACTTAATAAAACTGTATTAAGTTTATAAAATTTCTCAATCACGGACTCACAGTTGAACGTCATGTATCGTTTTATATTTATACATTAATTTTCAGCAATTATTTTAAAAAAAAATTACATAATATATAACCACATCACGATAATATTAAAAATTCCGTTACGCAGGGGCTGCGTAAACTAAACTGAATTCCAACTTGCTCCTATGATATACCAAATATTCTGACTGAAAACAACAAAAGTCCGTCAAGGCTGCGTAAACTAAGCAGATTTCCCGCGTGAAGTTTAACAATAGATCAATCTACATACCAGTAACACAACTCCACCGTGAATATTAAGTGAATAAAATAAATACAAACGGTAATAAGAAACCTTCCGACAGGAAGCATCTGAAATGTAAACAAAGAATTCTGCCAACTTCTTACCGGAAAGAAAAACGATTACTGTAATATATCTGAATATATTAATGAACAAAGCAATTCGAGGCTTCTCTTTAAGGGAGATATGCCAACGAATTAATAACTGTGGTCTTAGTGGACTGTATAAAGAAAAGACTGATGGTAATCAAAGGATAACATAATGTATTTATATTTACAACTGAATTGGCTGAAGGGCCATTGTGAATAATCTAAAAACTAATTATAAAGTGTACATTTTATTGGATTATAACTAAATTGCCTGAAGGGCCACGGTGAATATTAATATCTAGAAAATCAGCTGAATTTTGTAAATGGCCGATGATGACTGAGCTTGATGTTCGTTTATTCTTTGTCTTCTGGATATAATGTTATAAAAAATGAGGTACCTCATGCCTTGCCGCTCCCGCTGCCATCTCCTCCTGCCACACCCAGCTTCTTTGTGGCTTTTCTACTCCATGTCGAGTATTATCCTGGGCACGTAAAGAAATACTGTATGCTGGCCTTATGCCCGTGTCACCATTTTCTACCAGACTGTCACGTGGCCAAGGATGTAGTCAGCGAGGCACGGGTTGCTAGGCAACGGCGTCAGCTGGGCAAGAACTCTTTAGCATAAGTGCCGTAAACAATTAATTTGATTGAAAACTATTTACTATATCTAGTACTGTAATTTATAATGAATCAGAATAATTTTTATCTCAATCAAATTTAAGTAGTCCAAAAACTCAAGAAGGGGGTCACCAGAACATATTTGCGTGTATCTCGTATAATAAATGTCTCTTGAATACAATATTTGGTATTTAAGATTCGAATGATGTAGTTTATTACATAACCGTGTATTGTATATGTAACATGAGTAGAAGTGGGGATTTGCTGAAGGCAAAAAACTGAAAAAAGGTACGTCACGCAAGGGCTGCGTAAACTAAGCAGATTTCCCTCGTGAAGTTTAGTTATCGATAAATCTACATACTGCTAACACAACACAACCGTGAATAAATACAAACGGAACTAGGAATATTTCAGTCAATTTCAATATCCTGCCGACAGGAAGAGTTTGAAATGTAAACAAACAGATCGGCCAGCCTCACACCGGAAAGAAAAACTATTACTGAAATATATCAGAATATAACATATTAATTTGATTGCGGACTATTTACTATATCTATTACTGTAATTAATAATAAGTCAGAATAATTGTTATCTCAATCAATCAAATTTTAGTAATCCAAGAAATTAAGAAGGGGGGGGGGTTATCATATGTGACAAAAACATAAAATCATTTGTCATAATATGCTTTCATTAAAAACACTGAAATAAGCACTAATAAAATTACAAACTCCCGCTATAGTTTTAGCGTATATCCCGTGTTTACTTCATTTTACGAAAAAATTGAATGCAACAAAAGTTACACTAAATAACAAAATAAACTTTTGTTATATGCATGTTTGCCGAGAATCTAATAGGAAACGAAATCTAATATTTTTTTTATTTCAGGCCTCCGTCATAATCCCCACTCCCGTTTGAACCTAAAAATTTGAATAAAGCTTATAATTATAATGCTAATTCACAAACCGAGTTTTGTTAAGTTCGGTTCAATCGTTAGTGCCCAACAAAATCGTTTCCGCTTTAGTTTTTAATGTATATCTCGTTTAAACTTTGTTATATGGCAAAAGTGAATATAACAAAAGTTACTTTAAATGACAGAATAAATAACTTTTGTCATGTGAGTATTTACAGTAAAACCTGTAGAAAACGAAATACAGCTATTTTTGATTTCAGGCCTCTCATATAACCCCCACTCTTGATCGTCTCAGAGAAAATTAATATAGCCTAAAGTCTAAGTTGGGTTAGTAGTAATATACATACCAAGTTTCATAAAATTCGGTTCAGCCGTTTATGCGTGAAAAGATAACAAACAAACAGACACGAAAGAAACAAAATGCAGTTATGGTGTCTATGACATGTGAAACGAAAATTTATCGTGAAATTTCGAGAAAAAAATCAATGTACAGACAGAGGTTACAATTTTATATATATATTTTGTTCAGTCGTCATTTGAATTTGAATTTCCCGTGCTCGCTGAGTTCACAAACCCGCCACACACATGCAGATCACCAAGGCTGTGGCCTACAGCGGAAACTACGTTGCAGCTCAAGAAGGCATGGGCTAGTTACAAAGATACAGTTCAGTTGGGCTTTGACCCTCTCAGGGGTCGTATCTACGACCAGTGGGGCTTTGCCCACTCCGGGGTCGTTTCTCTGCTATAGTAAAGTGTGTACACCGCTTCATAGATAACCGCTCAGTTGGCCTCTCCAGGGACGGTTCTACCGCCTCAGATATAGTCAATCTTTCATCTCCCGCAACGCTACCATCATATACGGATCACCGCAACCAGCTAGAAGACAGAATCTTATAGGGAACACAGAAAATAACACCGGAAGAAGACTCCACTTCAAGGAAAGTATATGTTTCCCGCAGGTACCTACTTCTAATAATGCTAGCGTTATCTACGCAAATTATTAAATGAGTACTCACAATATAGGACCGATCGATCATTCTATTTTATATATATTATTGGCTCGCCGCTAAATTATTTTATAAAGTTAAGTTTCCTTTGTTTCTTTTTCAACCTCTGTATCTATAAAGTGTATTATATGTTGCTTAACCAATTCAATATACTTGATTCTTTGGAGAACTCAAATAGTGACTTGTATTATTTCCCCTCATCTTTCCATAAAATAGTAAATATTTCAGTCTAATGCTCTCTTATTCTTGCCTTTAAAAAGCTTCCCGCCTTTACATTTTGGTGCCGAAACCCGGGACTAAAAAGCTACCCCGCCCCGACATTTTGGTGCCGAAATAGCTGTATTATTATTACCGCAAAAGCTAACCACACGCCCTAACATATATATATATATATATATATATATATACTAGCTAAGGTACCCGGCGATGCCCGGGAAATCATTCTTGACTGACTAATGATGGTATTTTGATAGTAAGACTTCATGAGTACAATTACACTTAACTCCACAACGTAATGATTTTCCGAAATAGCCAACCCTGAAGGGTAACTTTTGGGGATTAATAGAATAGAAATTTTATTTTTGAAGGATAAATGAAAATGTGTTCCTAATCTATCACCCTACACTTTTTGACTCACCGTTTTTCAATAATTCAAACCATAATCATGGGTAGCATTTATTACAATTAAATATCATCTATAATGAACATATTTCCTTTCAAAAGCTAATCCTAGCTCACATAGTTTAGGCAAAGTTTTGCACGTAAGATTATATTTGTAATAGTGAATCTCACTGGAAATCACTTCCAGTAATGCCAGACGGGAAATAAGTAAACTCAATTAACTGGTAAGGCTCCCGCCATCTTCCGCTCCCGCAGGAGACTTCTCAACATTCTTCTACTTAAATTATTGATTCAAAACATTATTTTAATAATTTATCTACCGGATGGAATTAAATAATAGTGGTACCCTGGAAATATCATATCGAGTTTAAACGCATATTGTTTTTTTTCATAATGACATTACCATTAACGTTTAATTGTTATGATATTACATATTTGTTTCAATAACATCAAGGTACATTATACAAATTAAATAATGGAAATGCTCTTATAGTTTATATTTCTATTGGAAATAAATAACAAAGTTATTTTCTAGGAAAAATAAATAAATGAGGAGGGGGTGACGAAGATTTATAACCTCACTAATCCGAATAATACTTTGAACTATCATCATATAAGACCAAAACTTAACATCATTTCTCATAATATTCATTTATTAAAACCCCTTAAATAAGTACTAATATAATTATTGACTCCCGTATAGCGTATATACCGTGTTTACTTCATTTTACGACAAAAGTGAATGCTCACAAAAGTTACTCTAAATAACAAATTAAACAACTTTTGTTATGTGCACGTTTGCCGAAAAACAAATAGAAAATAAAAAAAACGAGTTTTTCATTTGAGCCTCTCTTATAATCCCAACTCCCTAAAGGACCTAAAAATTTTAATATAGCTTATAATCATGGACGCATTAATGCTAATTCACATTCCGAGTTTGGTCAAGTTAGGTTAAATCAACAAAATTGTTGGCTCCAGCGCAAGTTTTTAGTGTATATCTCGTTTATACATTGTTATACGACAAATATGAATATAACAAAAGTTACTTTAAATAACAAAATAAATAACTTTTGTAATGTGCATATTTGCCGAAACCCCAATAGAAAACGAAATACCGCTATTTTTAATTTCAGACCTCCCTTACAACCCGCACTCCTACCCTCCCCTAGAAATGTTAGTATTGCTTATGATAATTAAGGCGTCAGTGCTAACACACATACCGAGTTTTATTTAGTTCGGTTGAGTCTTTTGTGCCAAATAAAATTATTCACTCCGCTATAGGTTTTAGGATATATCTCGCTTATAGTTCCGTATACGAAAAAAGTGTATATAACAAAAGTTACTCTAAATAACAAAATAAACAACTTTTGTTATGTTCATATTTGCCGAAAAATTAATAGGACACGAAATATCGCTATTTTTAATTTCAGGCCTCCCTTATAAGTGGGGGTTATAAGGGAGGCCTGTTCGTCTCAGAGAATATTAACATAGCCTAAAGTCTAAGTTGGGTTAGTAGTAATATACACACCAATTTTCATAAAATTCGGTTCAGTCGTTTATGCGTGAAAAGGTAACAAACAAACAGACACGAAAGAAACAAAATGCAGTTATGGTGTCTATGACATGTGAAACGAAAAGTTATCGTGAAATTTCGGAGAAAAAATCAATGTACAGACAGAGGTTACAATTTGATATATATATATATATATATATATATATATATATATATATATATATAATTTTGAACGGACCTCATTTTCGTCGTCTCCTGGGTAGGATCGATGGACATTTGAGGAAATTTTTCAAAACTCGCGTCATGAGTACCACCTCAATAGCTGATTTCCCTTATGGGAAATCTGCTAAAATGCAAATATCTCGGTTAATATTCAAGGTAGAGAATAAATGTATGTAACAATATTTATAGTAAATTTAATGTGCTATAAGATTGCCTCTATACAATTTTTCGATCCGACATATAGTAACGGAGATCTTTCGAATTTTCAAAAGTCTCCCCCTCTACACACCCCTCCTGGTCCGATTTCAGCCGTTAACGAACTTGATTAAACAATAATTGCCGCCGCTAGAGCGGTAAAGACGAATATATGTATATATATATATATATATATATATATATATATATATATATATATATATATACTAGCTCAGATACCTGGCTTCGCTCGGGAATTGATTTGAGGCTGAATGGTGATGGTATTTTTTTGGCAAGGCTTTGCTTTGAACAATATTTTGACATTTACCCGTCCCAGTGTTAGGGTTAGTACCCGTTGTTGGCATTTGTAAATAATAAAATTAATTTTTTATGTAAGTCTTCACTGTCCCCCAAATTGTATTGGGTTGATGCAAAATTAATGCAGGTTTTTAATATTCATTGAAAATAGGCCATATCTTTACTTTAACTATATATATTTAATTAAAATAATGTCCATCTGAATCAATGCACTTTTGCCAACGTTTAACAAGTTTTCTTATTCCACCAGAAAAAAAATCTGAATCCCTGGACTCAATGAAGTCACGAAACGAATTTTCAATTTCATCGTGGTTTTGAAAATTTGTCTCCCTCAAAAAGTTATCCAGATGCCTGAAAAAGTGGAAGTCTGAAGGAGAGAGGTCAGGTGAATAAGGTGGGTGTAGGAGAACTTCGTAGCCCAACTCGTGCAGTCGTCGTAGCGTTGGTTGTGCGACGAGTGGTCTGGCGTTATCATGGAGAAGGATAGGTCCCTTCTGATTCATCAATGCTGGGCAAAGACATTGTAATTTTTGATTCATGTTGTCAATTTCTTGACAGTACTTGTCAGCAGTTATAGTCTCACCTCGATTGAGAAAGCTGTAGTGGATAACACCAGCAGTATGCCACCAAACTGTGACCATAACTTTTTTTGGGTGCAGGTTGGGCTTCGGGAAAGGTTTTGGTTGTTCATCTTTGCCCAGCCATTGGCTACAACGCCTTCTGTTGTCGTATAAGATTTATTTTCCATCGCACGTCACAATGCGATCGAGAAATGGATCATTTTTATTGCGTGTCACAAGCATGGAACAGATTTCAAAGGTTTCAAAGGCGATTTTTTTGGTGGTCCTTTAATTGGTGTGGCACCCACTTGGACAACTTTTTTACCTTACCAATTGCTTCCAAGTGGCGTACAACTGTGAATTGGTTCACGCTGAGTTCTACCGCTATTTCTCGGGTGGTTTTGGTTGGGTCTTCTTCCACCATTGACCTCAGCTGGTCGTGGTCAAGAGCAAAATGACGGCCCCGACCTTCCTTGTCTTCGAGGTCGAAATCTCCACTGCGAAACTTCTGGAACCAACGCTGCACCGTGCACTCGTTAATAGCCCCCGGACCCCACACTTCGTTAATATTACGAGCCGTTTGCGCAGCGCTGCGCCCTAATTTAAATTCGTAAAAATAAATTTGACGAAAATCGCACTTCGACATTTTCGATTTAAGGCCTTTGAACACACTGAACAAAACGATTTTACTGATCAAATTCCTGGTGAAAGAGAGGGTATTAGATAAGGTTTGTTTAGGGATAGTAATGATCAATGTTAGGATTTGCTTTGTTTACACAATTGGAATTAAGATATCGCAATACAGGAAACCTGCATTAATTTTGCATCAACTCAATAATATTTCCCGTCTCCTGTGCATTATGCATAGATTTTAGTTGTTAAGGACAAAATATTAATATAAATTTGAATTAATTTTTCTAGGTGAGGTACCTCATAGTTCAAATAGGAATGAATTGTCGAGCATATCAATATTTCTACGCAAATTATTTGCTCCACACATTGTTCCTCGAGAAATGTATAAAAAAAAAAAGTTAATCTAAATAACAAAGTAAACAGCTTTTGTTATGTGCATGTTTGTCGAAAAACAAATAGACAATGAAATATCGCAAATTTTTATTTCAGGCCTCTCTTATAACCCCCACTCCCGTTCTAACCTAAAAATTTTAATATAGCTTATAATCATGGAAGAATTAATGCTAATTGACATACCGAGTTTTTTTAAGTTCAGTTCAATCGTTAGAGCTCAATAAAATAGTTGACTCCCGCTTTAGTTTATAGTGTATATCTCGTTTATACTTTGTTAAAAGACAAAAATTAATATGACAAAAGTTACTCTAAATAACAGAATAAACAACTTTTGTTATGTTCTTATTTGCCGAAAAACGAATAGAAAACGAAATACCGCTATTTTTAAATTCAGGCCTTCCCTACAACCCCCACTCCTCCCCGTCCCTAGAAATGTTGGTATGGCTTGTTATAATGAAAGCGTTAGTGCTAATACATATACCGGGTTTTATTTATTTCGGTTGGGTCTTTTGTCCCAAATAAAATTGTTGACTTCCGCAATAGTTTTTAACGTATAACTCATTTATACTTAGGTATACAACGAAAGTGTATATAACAAAAGTTACTCCACATAATAAAGTAAAGAACTTTTGTTATGTGCGTAATTGCCGAAAATGCGATAATTCGGTATACGGAAAAAGTATATATAACAAAAGTTACTCTAAATAACAAAATAAACAACTTTTGTTATGTTCATATTTGCCGGAAAACCAATAGGAAACGAAATATCGCTATTTTTAATTTCTGGCTTCCCTTATAACCCCCACTCCTGTTCATCTCAGAGGATATTAGTATAGCCTAAAGTCTAAGTTGGGTTAGTAGAAATATACATTTCAAGTTTCATAAAATTCGGTCCAGCCGTTTATGCGTGAAAAGGTAACAAACAAACAAATAAACAAACAGATACGAAAGAAACAAAATGCAGTTATGGTGTCTATGACATGTGAAACGAAAAGTTATCGTGAAATTTCGCGAAAAAAATCAATGTACAGACAGAGGTTACAATTTTATATATATATATATATATATATATAGATATATATATATACACACACACAGTTTGGAACGGACCTCATTTTCGTCATCTCCTGGGTAGGATCGATGGACATTTGAAGAAAAATTTCGAAAATCGCGTCATGAGTTCGACCTTAATAGCTGATTTCCCTTAAGGGAAATCTGCTAAAAGTGCGAATACATTGCTAAATACTTTAGTTACGAAAAAATGCTTAGAACAACAATTGGAGACCATCAATAGATTAACAAGATCGGTCGTATAACATTTTACGATCCTACTCATAATAACCGAGCAATTTCGAATTTTCAAAATTATCCCTATCTAATGGCCCCTCCCCCCCGGTCCCAGATAATAATCGATCTCAAGAATAAAATCTGAAAACAGAAAGCAGTTAATCTAAACTATACTAATCCGAACCATTTTCAAATCCTACCCACACCGAAAATTGAAGAATAGATTAAAAGTACATAAACAAATACATTAAATAAAAGTACATGTGCTAAGGATATCTTACAAGTTCTTAGGCGTAAAAGAAATCCTTAAAATACCAGCTCCTACTATTTAAAATAAAAAATAAGCTATAGTAATTTGGATGGAAGTTTATTTTATATTGTATATCAAAAATCCCACATCTTATCACAAATATAGTTGAATATTAATCTGCCCTATATCATGTTTGAATATTTTTACCAGAAGTTCTTGAGGTTACCGACCTTGGTATTAAGGTATCGCTGGAAAGCAAACAATGTTTAAATAAATTTGAAGTCTAAAGCAACAAACTAAAATATGCAATTATTATTAGTTGAGGAAAATTTGACTTAAAACGGCCAAATAATTTCAATTATTAAAATTTTTTTTTTGCTTATGTAGTCTCAGATATCAAAAAAATGAATTGGTTTTATATTTAGTCCATGACTCAAGTGACTTGAACTCAATTTAATGCATGCACTATACTAACATAGTGCAATGGCCAAAATTAAGTTTGTTGGGGATATTACACGATTTTCTTAAAAAGGAAAATAAAGGCATTTCTTCGAATATTAGACAGTAATTTACGTAATATCTGTTTCGGCACTAGTAAGGCATCATCAGAACTAGTGATAATAATAATAACTGAATAACCATGTTTTAGGGAGACAGAAACGTATTATGGTCAAAAATGCAGTTTTGACATTAAAATATAGCATTAATTTTTAAATGCAGTTCAAGAGTTTTATTTTCAAGATTGATAAAACAAATCTAAAAATTTAACATATATAAAATGTAATTAATAATTTTAGCATTATGTATAAATATAACTCTAATATTAAGAATAAAAACTGTATTAATATCAAATTTAATATTTAGTGTTACTTTGGTATTTTCTAAAAATTATTCATTTAGATCTCACACGCTCACTTATTTTAAGTTAAAAAATGGGTTGAATGAAATTGTTCAATTTGGAAAGGATCTATTTATTTTCCTTTTTCACAGTCTATTATTCGTTTATTTCTATTATGTTAGATATTAAGATGTCCATCAAGAAGGAAAACAAAGATGTATATCCCTGAAGTAAGTACTTTTTTACATACTGCAATATTTAGTGAGCCATTTAAATAGTCCTCATACGGAGGTAGAGCTTTATTTTCCTTTTTAAAAAAAAAAATGTTCATGAATGAAATTTCTACACCACACTTGGAAAAAATGTAATGTGACTGAAAAATTCATTCTGGTTATCATTTTCTAAATTTTGAAAATCTCTTTTTTTAAGCCAAGGTCGTCAATATCATGAAATAATATCTCTAAAGGAAAATAAAAAATGTATGATATGCCAATGTATTTATGTTACTAAATAGTCTAAGCAATTACAAGTGCACATTGCTCACAGAACAGACATATGTGATAAAATTTCTCTAAACATCTAATTCCCAAATTCAAGTTCATACATCAAACTTTTGTATAATTAACTATGAGTCTTGAGTTTTAGAAAAAAAATACAAAAAAGACCTCAAAGGTTACAATAAGATGCTTTAAGTCCTAGAAAAGGTAGCTTTCAACTTTGAAACAACTGTACTACTTGTCCTGATCCTAATTATTTATTAATTGTACAACCCTGGTTTTAATTAATTCTGATTAGCTCCAGAATCACATCATTGTTTAATAAAAAATAAAGACAATTATGTTTGTATATATTTGAACAAATTCTTGATTATAAAGTTATACTAGCAGACTGACATCTACTAAAATACTTTGACATTCACAGAGGCATTACTGAAATGCTGATGGACATCAATTTTACTACTCACAGCCTATCACTTCCTCGCTGTTCCTTCCATTCTCCAGGAGTTCCGCCTTACAGCATTTAGTTTAATTATTCTCAGCAGGGATCAAGTAATAGCCATCCTGAACGAAGGAGATTACATTAACTTTTATAAATATCTAAAACGAATGGAAGATATCACAGGCTCTTTTGTATTGAGTTTAATTTATAGCTCCAGTTGTTGTTTTATGATCCTATATAACGGAAACAATTCTACTGTTACTGTTATTTTTTCTATTTAATTTTAGACAGTAAATCAAACAACTACAATTTTAGTTTTTAGAAGTAAAAATAAACTTACCATTAGTTTTCAAATTAATGTTCTAGATTTTCCAAGTTGAAATAATTATAAATTCATCATTTTAACAAAATAGAAGCTTATATACATTTTATTTTTGTGATATATACTTCTTCTTCTGTAAGAAATACTTTTTCACGATAATTTCATATATCATTTTTTTTGTATCATAATCATTTAACAACTTTTATAATTATTCATTTATTTTTGGAAAAATTGTATCACCATAAATGCATTCTATTTGGTAATTTTTAATGATGATTATTATTATGTTCTCTTAATTTCTCTTTATCACAAGAGCCCAATAACAACTGATAGCCCATGACTAGGGTAGGGGAAATACAGTTTATTAAGGCTACAATATAGGTCAACTCTATTAACAAATGCTTAGCATTAAAACCAATTCAAGTATAATATATTTAAATAACTTTCAGGCATAAAAGAAGAAGCAGACGGTGGTCCATGTGCTAAAGACGAAGAAGGTGAGATAGTAACTAATTCTCAAGTTCCCAATTGGTTTACTTTCTTTAAAAGTTTAATAAAACTATTATCAATTTTTTTCCAGGTGTATTTGAAGAAGCGATTGGTGGTTCCATTAAGAATTTAGAAACAGGTGAGGTGAATTCCTCAAACTTTCATCAAACTACAATGCAAAATTTTTTTTCATTTTTCAATATTCTGATAAACTTAGTGAACTTATTTTCAGCATTCCTTGTCACTATGAAAGATAAAACACTAAAAAAAAAAAAGAGGTATGATGTTTAAATTTTTGACGTTTGTAAATAACTTAAACACTCACTCCAATGAAATAACAAATATATCTTATAGGCTCATGGATGGGGCTCATGAGTATTCCCTTATTATAATACTTAGTATGTAGTAAGAAGGATATTGCTGATTATTGGCTGTAGTAAGCATAGTGGATTTATTGATAGAATATTTATTGAGAATTTGCAACTATACTTTGACAGCCTACATCATCTAAAGAGGTGGGAGCAAGATCAGGCACATTCTGGAAGTTCGTGGAACTTTTTAATAATATCAATCATATTGGTATTTAGATAGGCCCATTCCATTTTCAACTCCCAACATCCTTAAGGATTTATAGAAGTACAAAAGAAACTTCCAATTACAGGAAAGGCACGGTGAAATTACACAGGACTCAACAGAGTAAGGAGGTTAATAGAGTTTGTTAATCAACTATGCTTGCAGATGGATAATATTTGGACCTACTTCATTTTTTACATATTTTCTAATATTATTTTCTACCAAACATGTGTAGCTATTCATCGCCAGAATGGCCTGGCAGCACTCAGAACAAAATACTTGAGATAATTATTATTATTAGTTTAACACGTTTAGAAGATGAATAAGGAGATTCGGCACCGAGTAGAGTTATGTACAGAACACTTCAAGTATAGAATAGAGGATTTTAGATTGCCAACCTTTGTATTGCAGGGACTAGAAGCAATGAATGGTAATATTACCCAATCGCAATTGTGTGAAAATTTATCACCTACCTATTTTCAAAGCTTTATAATAATAATATGTCAATGTGTATCTTTTTTTTAAACCACAATTTACACATCCTTCTTCATTTTTATAAAACAATCAGTTTTGATTATTTAATAAATTGTGGAAAATGTTTGTTAGGTCGAAAAGTGAAAGCTTATGTATCCATGGAGGAATCGAAGAAACTTAAGATAAAACAATACTTTTCTGTAACTATTTTTATTTTCCATCCTAACTCACACACACACACACACACACACACACATGCACACACTATTTTATAAATTTTACTATACATTTAATCATTAAATAAGAAATTTATATTTATATATTACATTTATATTTATATGTTATACTTGTAATAATATTTTTAATTTATATTTATATTACTTTATATATATATATATATATATATATATATATATATATATATTTATTTATTTATTTTAATGAAATCCCCATGAAAGTAAATTTCATTTACCTGGATATATATATAATAAATACATACAATTATAAGGAAATAAATAAAAAATAAAAAAGAGGTTCCATTTACTAAAAACACTTCCTCAGCATTGTAACAAAATTTTACATTTAAAATTGGCAGACTTTTGTATATTAATATATTTTTTAAATATGTATATAGGGGCTCAGGTTGGCCATGTGGGTTAGGGCATTGGTCTTAATGTCATATGGTAAGCTTAGAGTGGTGTGTTCGATTCCCGCCTTGAGGCAGTCGAAATTTATTTAGTGACGGACTCATTAAATAAATTCCTTAGTCCCACCCTGGCTAGTAAAGTGTGGTTCTCCGTAGATAATCCCTCCCAATTAGCCAAATTAGCATAAAGTGGACGTAAATAAATAAATAAAAAACAAATAAATATTTAAATCTGATAAAAATATTGAAATATAACAGGTCATATTAATATTTATATTTGCTGTAACATATTCAATTTTTTATATACATATTTAAAAAATATATTAATATACAAAAGTCTGACAATTTTAAATATACAGTTTTGTTTCAATCAACACTGTATATATAACATTGGCAGACTTTTGTGTATTAATTTATTTTTTAAATATGTACATCAAAAAAGTCCGTCACGCGAGGGCTGCGTAAACTAAGCAGATTTCCCAAGAAGTTTAACAATAGATAAATCTACATACCGGTAACACAACACCACCGTGAATATTAAGTGAATAAATACAAACGATTATAAGAAACCTCCCGACGGAGAGAGTCTGAAACGTAAACAAACAGTTCTGCCAACTTCTTAGCGGAAAAAAACAATTACTGTAATATATCTGAATATAACATATTAATTTGATTGGAAACTATTTACTATATCTAGTACTGTAATTTGTAATGAATCAGAATAATTTTTATCTCAATCAATTAAATTTAAGTAGTCCACAAACTTAAGAAGGGGGAGGGGGGGGGTCACCAGAACATATTTGCGTCTATCTCGTATAATAAATGTCTCTTGAAAACAATATTTGGTATTTAAGCTTCGAATGATGTGGTTTATTACATAACCGAGTCTTGTTTATGTAACATGAGTAGAAGTGGGGGTTTGCTGAAGGCTGAAAAGTGAAAAATGCAAATATCTCGGATAATATTCAAGATAGAGAACAAATGTATATAACAATACTGTTGTCATACCTGTCGGTGGAGACCGTCATCACTGGCTGATAGTCGAGTACAGTTGGCAAGCGCTTTCGATGCGATAGCACCATCTTCAAGCCCGTCAAAATGATATACTCTTTGATGGCGTTTTCTGCGTCGATTATGTTCGTCGTCCAGTGTATCTCTTATGTTGACATTGGGTATGTTGTGTTTCAGTCCTTTCTCCAATAATTTAGTCTCGTTTTCCGTGAGCGAAGTGACTGTGAGGTTGACTACCCTGTTATGAAAATGTGAAAGATTGATGGGGTTACCTGTACAGGTTGTCTGTTTGTTCGTGAGTGTTTCAATCTTTCTGTGCATTGTATCGTATTTGGTTGTCATGATCCATTGTACTTTTTCGTGTAAGTAAGTCGTGGAAATAGTGGTATAGGTTCAAGTGCGTTAGTACGTTAGTTGCTTGTAGGTGTAGTTTATATATCTCGTTATTCAGTCGGTCGTTCTTCATGTATAGTGATCGTATCTCCGTCTTTATCCAACGTTTTTGTGCGTCAGTTTTGGTCTTTTGTGCGGCGTAAGTGTTAGTCTTGATCTGTACGGTTGCGTATCGTGGGGGTGATGTTAGTCAAGCACTGTTTGTTAAAACGTACGTTAGCGATTGTCTTGTGTAATTGTATGGTTTTGTTAGCAAGTTTAGTTAACAATGCCTTAGCCTGACTGCCCGTGTCTGGTAATTCAAATAAAGGGTTAGAACCGCCAGTATAAATGATACTGTTGTCGTAACTGTCGGTGGAGACCGTATGTCGGTTAATATTCAAGATAGGGAATAAATGTATATAACAATAGTTATTGTACAATTAATTTACTATAAGACTGATTATATACTTTTTTTGGATCCGAAGTAAGTAACGGAAATATTTCGAATTTTCAAAATTCTCCCCCTCTCTCCCTGGTCCGATTTCAGCCGTTAACGAACTTCCTCTGTCTTTTTACATAAAACAACGAAATATCGAGTTTGGTAACGATTAAACAATAATTGCGACCGCTAGAGCGGTGACAGACATATATATATATATATATATATATATATATATATATATTATTTTTTTTTATTTTACGTCCACTTTATGCAACTAGGCTAATCGGGACGGGTTATCTACAGGTTAGCATCATTTTCTAGCCAGGGTAGAGCGGTAAAGACAAATATATATATATATATATATATATATATATATATATATATATACACACACACACACACACAGTTTGGAACGGACCTAATTTTCGTCATCTCCTGGGTAGGATCGATGGACATTTGAAGAAAAATAGCTGATTTCCCTTAAGAGAAATCTGCTAAAATTGCATATGTTACAGGAAATATAAATATTAATATGTCCTGTCATATTTCAATATTTGTATCAGAAGTTGGAAACGTTGCAAGTAGTATTTGTATATATGTACACTGAGTTTGCCGCCAATAGTTGAAGTGTTCACGTAGTGTCCCTAATAAGACTAAATTTTATGTTTTATTTATGCCGTGTTTGACGAAAAAAAATTGCATACTGAGTGTTAAACATCTTGTGAACGTTGAATTTTAAAAGTGATTGGTAAAGCTTGAAGGGTAAGTAGTCGATATAAAGGATCGATAAGTAAACAACAAGTTGAGAGATTAGTAGCCATATTTATATCACAGCGCATGCTCCATCCCTTCTACTTATATCAACTAAGTATTTCCTAAGTTCTCGTACCCGGTATCACCTCGGTAAGTATAAGATATCATAGTTTATAAAGCTGGGTCACCTACCCCCTGTGTTCAATTAATTACCCCCCATCACATATTACCGACACCCTTATAATGGAACAATAGTTCAGTTGAAGGGGAATATCATTATCACCCCGGTAGATGATGCTACATATTTACCATCGTTTTCTGAACTGCTGGGTTTCCGATAAAAAAAAACCTAAGATCTCGTCAGTTCGACGTTGAGGGTAGAGTGTAGCGTGTCGGTCGCTATCGTAAATTAGAATTGATTGTTTTTTTATTGAACAATTATTGTAAACAAGAAAATAAAATGGACTCATCTAACCCTACTCAAATCCTTGTCAAACTCAACGAAATATTTAGTTATATTAATGAATTAAAATTTGAAATAAAAGTTATTAGAGATGATCAAGAGAAATTAATTCATCATATTAGTGAAATAAAATCCCTAAGTGATCAAATCAAGAAAAACAGTGACGATATTAAAAGGCTGAAAAGTGAAAATGACACTCTAAAGAATAAATTCATTTTTCTTGAAAAAAATTGCTTTGTCGAATCAGCATGAACTTTTGAAAAATGATATTTGTATCAGGAATGTATCTTATAATGAGAATGGAGACATTCCCACTCTCTTACAATCGATCTGGACAAGTCTAGGGACTTGGTTAGATCTTGACAGGATATGTTGGTATCCTAGATTTAGGCTGAGAGATAGCTCCTTTTCCAAAACTTTAGTAATATTATCATAAGATATACAGATAAATTAAAAATTATATATACACTGCCGGAACCAACTCATTACTTCAGTTATTTATCATGCCGATAAATTTGCAGTGTTGGTGACACGTTTAATTTGGAAAGATTGTATGTGAACCTTATGATAACCTTATCCTGATTAAAATAAGAAGCTTTTTGCATTACGGAAAATGTATATGTGAATTGAACATTTGGTGTATAAATACTAGGTGTCCCATTACTTGGAAATGGTGTATATTGAAAGTGCTTGTCTGTTGGGCTTGACTATCAACGGGTCCACTGAGACATGCAATAATAATTTTAATATGACAGGATTTAATGCGACATTTGATGATGTCTTGTGTCTAAAACGCCCATATAAATTTGATTTTTTTCCTGGTCTTTTATTAATGTTTTTGTTTTATAGTGTCGTTATTGAGTATACTTCTGATTGTGTATGGACCTAAAAAAGTTTTGATGGTCTCTCTTGTTTCATTATTTTGTTTAAAACCACTTCCACTAAATTTACTACTAATACAATGTTTGCTTTATTCAATGACTAATGTGTATTATTTTTGCAGGAATAAAAGAAATGGAGAACGAAAAAGTTTTATTAAAAGCTTGTGAGTTGAATTTACTTGATTTTATTATATCAAAAAATGATTTGGTAATAACATTTCTCCAAATAATGTAATATAACTAATTATATTATTAATGTTATGGCTCTATCAAAATCAATCATTAATAGATTGACAAAAGGTCATTTGAAAGAGGAACACTCGCTTCTCTTCTTCAACACATTTATTATGCGTCTCTACATGTTTTACTTCACATGAAGCCTCTTCAGGTGTTTACATCACAAACATACATACACCCACACTATCTTCTGCTCATGGCGCCGGTCATCTAAAACTCTTAAGTTTACTCTGAGAAGAGCATAGCAGTGGCATTGATAGATTTCAGCAGATTTCCCTTTAGGGATTTTTTAGCCCTCAGTAACCCCACTCCCCCTCATATCATATTCATTAATGGCTAAAATCAGAGGAGAAATGGGGGGTGTGGTTAAAGAGGGAGGAGTGGAATCCGAAATTTCAAAAGATCTCCATTGCTATGAGTTGGGTCAAGATATGTTATAGAACCAATTTTGTTAACCTATTGTTGCTCTACAAATTTACTTGTCCATGTGAAAATCCCACTTTTTCCAGTTGTTCAGTATTGTTTCTAGCAATCTGACATTATCTAGAACCAGGCTCAACAAATTTAGTAATATGTTCAAATAGTGTTTCATAGATTACTGAAATTTGGCAAATATTATCAAAATAAAGGTCAAAATTTATCTTATATAGGATAATGCATTTATGAGAAATATAAAAGAGTATGCTAACTTGGATACAACTTTTGGTTTTCCAGGAAACAATTCTTTCAATCTTGTTTCTCCTTGTGTGGTTGAGTTTATAAATTGCCATTAACTATAAATTCTAGAACTGTTATAATATAATGATTTTCTTTTTATTATGATTTAATAATCGTCTTTAAAATGTTTTATAAGATTATAATACTTTTTCTAGGTAAGATTGACAGTTTGCTGAATCATTTACATGAAGGGATTGCCAAACTGGAAAGAAAATGTAAGTTTAGTAATGTAAATGTATAGGCATACTTATTTGAATATATTCAGTTATATTGAAGGCTAAACCCTGTAGTTTTGATGTTATTCTCTTATAGTTTCAATAGTCACTTTTGAAGTGAGAAATGAACTCTGTAGAATTGTTCCTGTAAGTAAAAGAATAGAGAAAGGACAAACACAAACATTTCTTTTTGTTTTTAACAGTCAGTAATTCCAACAAATATTTAGTGATTTTAAACTGCTAAACCTGTAAAAGATAGTGAGTGTAATTGATGCCCTAATAGCAAGCACCGAGCTATGCATTTATTTTTACTAAAAGTTATTATTATTATTATTTATTAACGCCCACTTTTTGCAACTCAGGCTAATTGGGACGGGTTATCTACAGGTTACCACCCTTTTCTAGCCAGGGTGGGATTTTAGGACGTTATTTAATGAATTTCGTCACTAAATAATTTCCTTTGCCCAGGTGAGCATCGAACTTGCCACTCTAGGTTTGCCATGTGAGATAAAGGTCAACGCTTTAACTCGCAAGTCTAACCTGAGCCCCATTTTACTAAATGTGAAAAACATAAATGGATAAATTAATTTGTGTAGTCATTTTAATGAAGCCAATTTAATTCCACTATAATGAAATTCGTATGTTTTTATATTACACTCTTAAATAGATAATTAAAAGCTAATTAATATATTCTAAGTAATTAAATAATTTCTGTAAATCTTGGTTTATTGCTTACTTTACTTACAGAGTTAAGCCTTTTCAAAAGGCTCTGACAGTTGCATTTTCAGAATGAAATGTTTGTTAGTTTATTGAGTTAGGTTTAGTTTAGAAATCTGTGAGAATATTATGATTATAAACCTACAGTGGTTAGTTAAATTCTCTCCTGGGCAATAGAAATTTATTTATTGACGAGCTCATTGAATAAAATCCTTTGACCCACCCTGGCTAGGAAAGGGTGGTAACCTAAAGATAACACATTGAAATTAGCCGTAGTTGCAAATATTGGATGTTATTAAATAATAATACTATGATTGCTGTACTGCGAAGACAAGAAAGCAACAAGCTGTTGTAACAGAGCCCTATAAATTCTGTCATTTAGAGACAAGTGAGCTTTTCCTGTAAGCATTGTGTTAGTTTAAGATATTCTTAATTTCTTTTTCATTCAAATAGTTGCTCAATTATATAAGAAGGTGTACAAACACTATAACTCGATTATAAAAGCCTAATAATTAAGCCAAATGTTCAGAACTGACCTTCTATGTTGTAAAAAATTAGTGCTGTAGGGACCGAGAAAAGAGCAAAATTTTAACACAAGTCCAATTTGCTACTTCTAAGCTACTCTTATCCTGCAGTTATAAATTATGCAATTTTATTAACCTATACTTATTATTTGACAAAAACAATATAATGATCGATAATGGTTTTATAAAATGTTCAGCTGATTACTACTTTGAGTTATTCACTTTTCTTTTTTCAGTGGCAGAAGACCTTCCAAACCTTTCAACAGACGAGAAGGCCAGGCGCCGTATGTATCTTATTATTATTCTTTCTTTTTACCACTATTACTACCAATAGTTCATATAATTTTTTTTTAAATTTAATTATTTTATTTATAGGATTAGAGATTGAGTCTATGAAAGAAGTTACTACACAGTATCTATATGAGCTTTTGGATGAACCGGGATCAGGTGAGTCCCTTCTGAAAATTTAGTAATCAAACATTGCTTTCAAATAATGTACCATGCATAACTAACCCTTGTACTATCTTATCTTTTGCACCCAGTGAATGTTTAATAATTTTAATACAGTATTTCTTGGAATTTATTGTACATTAAGATTTTCATACAGAGGTGAGATTAATACCCCTTAAAAAACATTGGACATTGACATCAGGTGTAAAGCAGATATTAGTTTTAGTATTTTCCTTCTAAATAAATCACAAAAAAAAACTTAATTAAATCAACCAAGACTTGCCTAAACAGATTACCTACGTGATACCACAATTGTCTAGGTTCGGAATGAAGGTAGGCGGCTGATCCATTTTGACAAATGAACCAAGATCGGGACCACCTGAAAAGTAAAATTAAGTAGCGAAAGAAATATTTTTTAGTTTTACCAGATGCCTCTAACACAATAATTAAAATCCATGCGAAGGTGAATTAATTATAAAAATTAATTTACCACTTCGAGGAATATTCATAATTTATAATTCTATATTCATCCGCAGTCTTTTATGTGTCTGTATTACTTTTTGGGTCCAGAGTTTGGTTATATAAGTTTAAAATTAATTTTAAAGATACTATTTCCCCCAGTCAAAGATTATTTTTGTAGCTACACAAAAATAATAGAATAAATAAAAGCCTCATGGTTAATAATAAAATAATTTTAAATCTGATTTTAATGTGAATGTAATTGAAAACGTGTTTTTTTTTTTTTTTTTTTTTTTTTTTATTTCTTAATCCTAGCATCTGACAATCTCTTTAATAAGGAAAACTCCCTGTCAGAAAGAGTATAATACTAGATATAAATTTTACCATAGATCCTTAACAAAAATATAGTGAAATATGATTTTAGAACCAGTTATCAAAATTTTGAATTTTGTTCTTCTAATAAATTTAGTTCTTTCTAAAGCTGAAAAATATATTCTAAACACAATTTCTTATATATAATTTTTTTCAATAAAACTAATGGTAACTATGATATTTATTTTCACTACCATGGGCATGCCCACTTCTGATAATGCTAGTGAAAATTTAAAATAGTGCAAAATAGGCTCAATACCCTAATATTTTGAATTTTGCATTCATAAATAAATTTGTATCACTATTATAATAAAATATTCAAATGATAATATAATTTTATTGATGAAGTCAATGATAAAGAAACTATTCATGAATATAAGCTTGTACTTCATAGAAAACCCCCACTCCTGCCAAGTATATGGTGTATACAACAGGAATCCCAGGCATTTATATTAGAATCCAGAAACTTCAAACATGTATTCCATGTGTTCATATGCTTATTGGTAAACTTAGTTTTATTGAATAAAATATCCTTATACTAAATATACATACATACATATATATATATATATATATATATATATATATATATATATATATATATATATATATACACACTAGCTAAGTTACCCGGCTTCGCCCAGGAATTCATTTAAGGCAGATTGATGATGGTATTTTTTTGGTAAGGCATTACTTTGCACAATATTTTGACATTTCCCTGTCCCAGTGTTTAGCGTTTATACTATTTGTTGCTGTGGATTTGTTAATAATAAAATTATTTGTTATGTAAGGCTTCACTGTCCTCAATATTTTTATATTTCCTGTCTACTGTGCTTGTAGTTTTTTTTTTTTTTTTTTAAATAACGTAATGGACCACATATTGGAAGTATTCTGTCTTCCAAACCATTTATGAATAAAAGTTCCTTTCCCTTGGTGCAGTACAAAGCCCAACGGTGACAGCAGTTTTAGTTACATCATAACAGCTTTTAAAAATACTCTTCTGTAAGTCTCAGTCAGTGTAAACTGTATATTCATATAGTGGTGTACAGGTACATAGTGTGTTCAGTAATGTATATCATATATTAACGGGGCAGAGTTAATACCTGAAATATCTGAGTGCACCTCCCCAGTGTTCATCCTTTTAAATTATTTGTTATGATAATTATACAAATTCACATTCCCGAGAATAATACTACATTGCTAAAAGTATAAGCATCAAGTAAAATGTAAATATAGACCATTATGAGGTTGCCAGGGAAGGGGCAGAACTGATAGGACAAAGGTAGCATCCCCACACGTCCCAAGGCTCAGTGGTGTCAACCTAGCACTCATTTCGTATCTTAATCCTATAATACATTAAATTATATTAACAAATCTGATGTAAAGAATTGTTGAGCATATCAATATTTCTACACAAATTACTGGATTCATATATTTTTATACGAAAAAATGTATAAAACAAAAGTTACTCCAAATAGCAAAGTAAACAACTTTTGTTATGTGCACGTTGCCGAAAAACAAATAAAAAATGAAATATCGCATTTCAGGCCTCCCTTATAACTCCCACTATTATTCGTCTCAGAGAATATTAATATAGCCTAAAGTCTAAGTTGGGTTAGAAGTAATCTATATATATATATATATATATATATATATATATATATATATATATATATATATATATATAAAATTGTAACCTCTGTCTGTACATTGATTTTTTTTTTCAAAATTTCACGATAACTTTTCGTTTCACATGTCATAGACACCATAAGCATTTTGTTTCTTTCGTGTAGGTTTGTTTGTTTGTTTGTTACCTTTTCACGCATAAACGGCTGAACCGATTTTTATGAAACTTGGTATGTATATTACTACTAACCCAACTTAGACTTTAGGCTATATTAAAATTCTCTGAGACGAACAGGAGTGAGGGTTATAAGGGAAGCCAGAAATTAAAAATAGCGATATTTCGTTTCCTATTAGTTTTTCGGCAAATATGAACATAACAAAAGTTGTTTATTTTGTTATTTAGAGTAACTTTTGTTATATACACTTTTTTCGTATACCGAATTATAAACGAGATATACGCTAAAACCTATAGCGGAAGTGAACAATTTTATTTGGGACAAAAGATCCAACCGAAATAAATAAAACTCGGTATATGTATTATCACTAACGCTTTCATTATAACAAGCCATACCAACATTTCTAGGGACGGGCAGGAGTGGGGGTTATAAAGGAATCCTGAAATTACAAATAGCGATATTTCGTTTCCTATAGGTTTTTCGGCAAATATGAACATAACAAAAGTTGTTTATTTTGATATTTAGAGTAGCTTTTGTTATATACACTTTTGTTTTATAACAAAGTATAAACGAGATATACGCTAAAAACTAAAGCGGGTGCAACTATTTTATTGGGCACTAACGGTAGAACCGAACTTAACAACAGTCGGTATGTAAATTAGCATTAATTCTTCCAGGATTATAAGCTATACTAAAACTTTTTGGGTTCAAAGGGAAATGGGGGTTATAAGGGAGGCCTGAAATAAAAATTTGCGATATTTCATCGTGCTCATAACATAAGTTGTTTACTTTTTTAATTAGTGTAAATTTTGTTTTATAATTTTTTTTTTGTAAAATAAGGTATGAAGCAAGTAATTTGCTTAGAAATATTGATATGCTCAAAAATACATTCCAATATGAACTACCCAGGTATCTTGGTACCTGGTAACTATCCTGGATAAGTTAATTCAAATCCATGTTCAAATTTTATCCTTAATAGTTCAGAACTATGTTATTTTTTAATGCCAGTAACAGTTTGCACCAAATAAGGTATACTGCCCCCACCCTTCTCTAAGTGTATTTAATACATTATTTAATTAAAACGTGAAAAATATTTGAAACAGTTTTAGAATTGTGAAGATAATGTAATATGATTTTTTTAATATATTTGAATGTATTAGAGGATAGCTATCCAAAATGCATTGCAGGTTGGCAGCACTGAGGCTATGTAGGTGTCAAGCTACTTCCTTTGTCCTATCAGTTCTGCCGCTTCCCTTCCGACCTCATATTGGTCTATCTTTGCATGTTAATTGATGCTTATAGCAATGTATTATTATTCTCAAGAATGTGAATTTCTTTAATTATTATAAATAAATAATATACAAGAATGAACGCTAGGGAGGTGCACCCAGGTATTTCTGGTATTTATTAACTCTGCTCCGTTAATGTATTATGATATACCTTACTGAAAACCAATATGAATACACAGTTTACAACCGAGACTTATGAAAGAGTATTATTATTATTATTATTATATATTAACGTCCACCTTTTGCAACTGAGGCTAATTGGGACGGGTTATCTACAGGTTACCACCCTTTTCTAGCCAGGGTGGGATTTTAGGATGTTATTTAATGAATTTCGTCACTAAATAATTTCCTTTGCCCAGGCGAGAATCAAACTCGCCACTCTAGGTTTGCCATGTGAGATAAAGGTCAACGCTTTAACACGGATGGCTAACCTGAGCCCCAAGAAAGAGTATTTTAATAGCGGCTATGACGTACCTAAAACAGCTGTCACCGTTGGACATTGTACCGCATGAATGGAAAGGAACTTATTCATACATGGTTTGGAAGATAGAATACTTTCTAGGATTATGAATTATATGGTCTATTACGTCAAAAAAAAAAACTACATTCACAGAGGACGGGAAATATAAAAATATTGAGGACAGTGAAGTCTTAAATAACAAATAATTTTATTATTAACAAATCCACAGTAACGACGGGTATAAATTCTAAACACTGGGACAGGGAAATAAAAAAAAAAATATTGTGGAAAGTAAAGCCTCGCCAAAAATATACCATCTTCATTCAGCCTCAAATGAATTCCCGGGCGAAGCCGGGTACCTTAGCTCGTACAAGTATATATATATAAAATTGCAACCTCTGGCTGTACATTGATTTTTTTTCTCAAATTTTCACGATATCTTTTCTTTCCACATGTTATCGACACAATATCTGCAATTTGTTTCTTTGGTGTCTGTTTGTTTATTACCTTTTCACGTATTAACGGCTGAACCGAATTTAATGAAACTTGGTATGTATATTACAACTAACCCAACTTAGACTTTAGGCTATATTACTATTCTCTAAGATGATTGGGAGTGGGAGTTATAAGGGAGGCCTTAAATTTGATGCCGCAGTGCAAGGAATGCAATCTACACCTGTTGTTTCAAGTAAGTATAGAATTTAACATGTATAGTCACGGTGTTTATTGCTTTAATGCAGAGAGAAATTCTAGTAGCTAACCACGTGTACTTGATGATCAGCCAGTAAGGACAGCATCTACCAACGGGTATGACAATAGTATTATATATACTGACAGAACAAACCCACTATGTGATATGCCCAAAACAGGGGATTGCCATGTGTTAAATATGGGGAATACTTAAATTTTAAACTGTGAAGGAACTTGAACTTTCTTTTTTTACATTAGACTTAAATTTTATATAAATATATATATATATATATATATATATATATATATATATATATATATATACATAAAAAAATTTCTAATGCTTATGTCAGGAGGTGAAGGCAATGCAGGAAATGATTTGCCTAAATCACAAGATCTGCAGGATCAGGCCGCATGCCTTGGTGAGTTTTCTGCACAAGGTGGAGCAAATGAAGGAGCTGTGACTCCTGGAAATGATACAGATGGTGCGTGGGGAATTGAATCTACACATGTCAATTCAAGTATGTATTCAATCTAACATATATTTACTGTGTTTATTGATTTGACTTTGACCTTAAGAGAGAAATTAATAATCAAAGGATTAGACCATATGTTTATACATGGAAAAGACAAATTACACACACATATATATATATATATATATATATATATATATATATATATATATACATACATACATACATATACATACACACATATTTCTTATACTTATTTGGCAGGAGATAAAGGCAATGCAAGTCTTGATTCAGCACCAACACAAGTTCTGGAGGAGGCTGGGGATGATGATCACTCAATGATGACATCAAATACATATCAAAGACCCGATGAGCATAACACATATTATATCAGATGAGAAAAAGAGATTTTGTGTTCTATTAATTTATTGTTAAAGAGAAAATATTTGGAAAGGGGTTTATCTAAGACCATTAACTTATAAAAAATAAAATTATCTCGGTTAATTTTGAGTTATAGAAAAATGCATTGATGTGCAATTGCAGTATTTGCATTATTAACAAAAATTTTTAGTTAATGTGTTTTGATCAGTCGCAAATTAACATGTATACACACACCTTTTTGATTTTACTCCTTCATTATATCCCTTTTAGCCTGTCCTGATTTCAAATTAATCATACTTAATTATTTTCAGGACCTTCTGAAGACTATCATCAATTGAGTTGCACCCAATTGAATACGAGTGATGATGAAATCTACATCTTAGATGGTAAGAGCATCTTTAATTTTTTCAATTTGTTAATAAATTAGTAATGTTTTATTTTAAATTTTGTAACGAAGAACACATTGTTAATTTTCATTTACAAAAACAAAAATTTGTCTCATGCTGTTTGTAAAGTTAATGGGGAAAAGTTAAATAATTATAAGCTTAATAAAAGAAGGTATGGCTTATGGGGTGTCTCAAACCTAGGTCATATGCTATGGACTCCTTCCCTGGTCTCTAGACCATCCATCTCATTCATATCTTTTGAAATCTAACCGAAATACTAAGTAAACATGGTAAAATCTCTTTATTATTAAAAAAAAATATAAAAGTTATATATATATATGAAAGCTTTTGTTCAGCATTAAGCTTTCCCGTAAACAAAATCAGTTATTGAGGTCGTCCTCATGACACGATCAAAAAATTTCTTTAAGTGTTCATCAATCCTGTAGGATTGTACTACGAAAATGTGGTCCATTCAAAACGATTTATACATATGTGTGTGTGTGTGTGTGTGTGAGGAGGTATTTCTGTTAGTGCTCTAGAGGTTGCAAATTTGTTACAAAATATGATATTTAAACTTTTTTGGAATCTAAAGATCAAGTTTGTTAATGGCTGAAATCGGACCAGTGTAAAGGGGGGGGGTTTAGAGGAGGAAAATTTTAGCAGTTAAAAATATCTCTGTTATTACACGTCGGAACAAAAAATTGTACAGAACCAATCTCATTAAAAATATAATTAATAATTATAATAAGCCTCTTTGCTTCTAGCCACTTCCTTAGCTAGTAACTAAGCTAAATAAACTTTTCCATTGTATATGTATTAAGTCTTCTTACTGGCTTAAGAAGGTTTCAATTCATTTCATCAAGAATAATAATAATCTTATTTTAAAGGGTGGGGGGCTGCTTTTTCTACTGAATGCAAGCATTTAGCTCATTCCAAAAGGTATTATCACAAATTATATCAATATAAAAAGAATAATAAATTCATACAAGGCTATTTACAATCTCCTATAACAAATATTTTATTACAGAAAACATTTTGGGCTTAAAAATATTAAATTAACTAACTTTTAAGCTATTACATTGATATGACCCCAAGAATGTTTTCTTTCTAACTAGCCTTACCTACAAATAATTTTGGTTATGTAGAAACAACTACAACAACAAATATCTTATTACAAAAACAGTGGGAGTTACTCCTATAAATAAGTTACAAACTTAACCACTGTTAATGAATCATGAATTTATTAATATTTCTAATGTACCCTCCAGATTTAACAATTTAAAAATAAATGAATAACAAATAAAATCCTAATTTTGATAAATTTTGCATTTTACATATGCATATGTATGTATATTATGTGTGTGCGTGTTTGTGTGTGTGTGTGTGTGTGTGTGTGTGTGTGTGTGTGTGTGTGTGTGTGTGGTGTGTGTGTGTGCGTGCGTATCGTGGGGGTGATGTAAGTCAAGCACTGTTTGTTAAAACGTACGTTAGCGATTGTCTTGTGTAATTGAATGGTTTTGTTAGCAAGTTTAGTTAACAATGCCTTAGCCTGACTGCCCGTGTCTGGTAATTCAAATAAAGGGTTAGAACCGCCAGTATAAATGATACTGTTGTCATAACTGTCGGTGGAGACCGTATGTCGGTTAATATTCAAGATAGGGAATAAATGTATATAACAATAGTTATTGTACATTTAATTTACTATAAGACTGATTATATACTTTTTTCGATCCGACGTATAGTAACGGAAATATTTCGAATTTTCAAAATTCTCCCCCTCTCCCCCTGGTCCGATTTGAGCCGTTAACGAACTTGATCTTTCTTTTTACATAAAACATAAATCGAGTTTGGTAACGATTAAACAATAATTGCGACCGCTAGAGCGGTAACAGACAAATATATATATATAGTTTTGAACGGGCCTTATTTTCGTCATCTCCTAGGTAGGATCGATGGACATTTGAAGAAAAATTTCGAAAATCGCGTCATGAGTACGACCTCAATAGCTGATTTCCCTTGAGGGGAATCTGTTAAAATTGCATATGTTACAGCAAATATAAATATTAATATGTCCTGTCATATTTCAATATTTGTATCAGAAGTTGGAAAGGTTGCAAGTAGTATTTGTATATATGTACACTGAGTTTGCCGCCAATAGTTGTAGTGATCATGTAGTGTCCGTAATAAGACTAAATTTTATATTTTATTTATGCCGTGTTTGACGAAAATAAATTGCATACTGAGTGTTAACCATCTTGTGAACGTTGAATTTTAAAAGTGATTGGTAAAGCTTGAAAGGTAAGTGGTCGAAATAAAGGATCGATGAGTAAACAAGTTGAGAGATTAGTAGCCATATTTATATCACAGCGCATGCTCCATCCCTTCTACTTATATCAACGAAGTATTTCCTAAGTTCTCGTACCCGGTATCACCTCGGTAAGTATAAGATATCATAGTATATAGAGCTGGGTCACCTACCCCCTGTGTTCAATTAATTACCCCCCATCACATATTACCGACACCCTTGTAATGGAACAATAGTTCAGTTGAAGGGGAATATCATTATCACCCCGGTAGATGATGCTACATATTTATCATCGTTTTCTGAACTGCTGGGTCTCAGATAAAAAAAACCTAAGATCTCGTCAGTTCGACTCTGAGGGTAGCGTGTAGCGTATCGGTCACTATCGTAAATTAGAATTGATTGTTTTTTTATTGAACAATTATTGTAAACAAGAAAATAAAATGGACTCATCTAACCCTACTCAAATCCTTGTCAAACTCAACGAAATTTTTAGTTATAATAATGAATTAAAATTTGAAATAAAAGTTATTATAGATGATCAAGAGAAATTAATTCATCATATTAGTGAAATAAAATCCCTGAGTGATCAAATCAAGAAAAACAATGACGATATTAAAAGGCTGGAAAGTGAAAATGACACTCTATAGAATAAATTCTTTTTTCTTGAAAAAAATTGCTTTGTTGAATCAGCATGAACTTTTGAAAAATGATGTTTGTATCAGGAATGTGTCTTATAATGAGAATGGAGACATTCCCACTCTCTTACAATCGATCTGGACAAGTCTAGGGACTCGGTTAGATCTTGACAGGATATGTTGGTATCCTAGATTTAGGCTGAGAGATAGCTCCTTTTCCAAAACTTTAGTAATATTATCATAAGATATTCAGATAAATTAAAAATTATATATACACTGCCGGAACCAACTCATGTCTTCAGTTATTTATCATGCAGATAAATTTGCAATGTTGGTGGCAGGTTTAATTTGGAAAGATTGTATGTGAACCTTATGATAACCTTATCCTGATTAAAATAAGAAGCTTTTTGCATTACGGAAAATGTATATGTGAATTGAACATTTGGTGTATAAATACTAGGTGTCCCATTACTTGGAAATGGTGTATATTGAAAGTGCTTGTCTGCTGGGCTTGACTATCAACGGGTCCACTGAGACATGCAATAATAATTTTAATATGACAGGATTTAATGCGACATTTGATGATGTCTTGTGTCTAAAACGCCCATATAAATTTGATTTTTTTTCCTGGTCTTTTATTAATGTTTTTGTTTTATAGTGTCATTATTGAGTATACTTCTGATTGTGTATGGAGTTAAAAAAGTTTTGATGGTCTCTCATGTTTCATTATTTTGTTTAAAACCACTTCCACTAAATTTACTACTAATACAATGTTTGCTTTATTCAATGACTAATGTGTATTATTTTTGCAGGAATAAAAGAAATGGAGAACGAAAAAGTTTTATTAAAAGCTTGTGAGTTGATTTTACTTGATTTTATTATATCAAAAAATGATTTGGTAATAACATTTCTCCAAATAATGAAATATAACTAATTATATTATTAATGTTGTGGCTCTATCAAAATCAATCATTAATAGATTGACAAAAGGTCATTTGAAAGAGGAACACTCGCTTCTCTTCTTCAACACATTTATTATGCATCTCTACATGTTTTACTTCACATGAAGCCTCTTCAGGTGTTTACATCACAAACATACATACACCCACACTATCTTCTGCTCATGGCGCCGGTCATCTAAAACTCTTACGTTTACTCTGAGAGGAGCATAGCAGTGGCATTGATAGATTTCAGCAGATTTCCCTTTAGGGATTTTTTAGCCCTCAGTAACCCCACTCCCCCTCATATCATATTCATTAATGGCTAAAATCAGAGGAGAAATGGGGGGTGTGGTTAAAGAGGGAGGAGTGGAATCCGAAATTTCAAAAGATCTCCGTTGCTATGAGTTGGGTCAAGAAATGTTATAGAATCAATTTCGTTAACCTATTGTTGCTCTACAAATTTACTTGTCCATGTGAAAATCCCACTTTTTCCAGTTGTCCAGTATTGTAACCTTTCTAGCAATCTGATATTGTCATAGAACCAGGCTCAACAAATTTAGTAATATGTTCAAATAGTGTTTCATAGATTACTGAAATTTGGTAAAAATTATCAAAATAAAGGTCGAAATTTATCTTATATAGGATAATGCATTTATGAGAAATATAAAACTGTATGCTAACTTGGATACAACTTTCGGTTTTCCAGGAAACAATTCTTTCAATCTTGTTTCTCCTTGTGTGGTTGAGTATAATTATAAATTGTCATTAACTATAAATTCTAGAACTGTTATAATATATTGATTTTCTTTTTATTATGATTTAATAATCGTCTTTAAATTATTGGTCTCCCATTAACCGATAAGTATCCAAACATTCTAAGAGCTTCCTAAAACTAAAATTGCATGTCTTTTTAGTATTACAAAATGTGGAGTTTATCCCCTGACACTCCTCCTCCATACCTATGCCACTGAATTAAATTTGAATTTAAAATAAGATCTGTTATAAATTAAATTTTAGCAGAAAATTTGCTCAAAATTGTGTTTTGTTCAATACTATTAATATAAATGAATTTTTTTTGCCATCATCACTAATTCTTACTGATAAAATGAATACCTTTTTTTACGGTCTATGAAAATGTTTTATAAGATTATAATACTTTTTCTAGGTAAGATTGACAGTTTGCTGAATCATTTACATGAAGGGATTGCCAGACTGGAAAGGAAATGTAAGTTTAGTAATGTAAATGTATGGGCATACTTATTTGAATATATTCAGTTATATTGAATGCTGAACCCTGTAGTTTTGATGTTATTCTCTTACAGTTTCAATAGTCACTTTTGAAGTGAGAAACGAACTCTGTAGGATTGTTTCTGTAAATAAAAGAATAGAGAAAGGACAAACACAAACATTTCTTTTTGTTTTTAACATTCACTAATTCCAACAAATATTTAGTGATTTTAAACTGCTAAACCTGTAAAAGATACTGAGTGTAATTGATGCCCTAATAGCAAGCACCGAGCTTTGCATTTATTTTTACTAAATGTGAAAAACATAAAAGGATAAATTAATTTGTGTAGTCATTTTAATGAAGCCAATTTAATTCCACTATAATGAAATTCGTATGTTTTTATATTACACTCTTAAATAGATAATTAAAAGCTAATTAATATATTCTAAGTAATTAAATAATTTCTGTAAATCTTGGTTTATTGCTTACTTTACTTACAGAGTTAAGCCTTTTCAAAAGGCTCTGACAGTTGCATTTTCAGAATGAAATGTTTGTTAGTTTACTGAGTTAGGTTTAGTTTAGAAATCTGTGAGAATATTATGATTATAAACCTACAGTGGTTAGTTAAATTCTCTCCTGGGCAATAGAAATTTATTTATTGACGAGCTCATTGAATAAAATCCTTTGACCCACCCTGGCTAGGAAAGGGTGGTAACCTAAAGATAACACATTGAAATTAGCCGTAGTTGCAAATATTGGATGTTATTAAATAATAATACTATGATTGCTGTACTGCGAAGACAAGAAAGCAACAAGCTGTTGTAACAGAGCCCTATAAATTCTGTCATTTAGAGACAAGTGAGCTTTTCCTGTAAGCATTGTGTTAGTTTAAGATATTCTTAATTTCTTTTTCATTCAAATAGTTGCTCAATTATATAAGAAGGTGTACAAACACTGTAACTCGATTATAAAAGCCTAATAATTAAGCCAAATGTTCAGAACTGACCTTCTATGTTGTAAAAAATTAGTGCTGTAGGGACCGAGAAAAGAGCAAAATTTTAACACAAGTCCAATTTGCTACTTCTAAGCTACTCTTATCCTGCAGTTATAAATTATGCAATTTTATTAACCTATACTTATTATTTGACAAAAACAATATAATGATCAATAATGGTTTTATAAAATGTTCAGCTGATTACTACTTTGAGTTATTCACTTTTCTTTTTTCAGTGGCAGAAGACCTTCCAAACCTTTCAACAGACGAGAAGGCCAGGCGCCGTATGTATCATATCATTATTCTTTCTTTTTACCACTATTACTACCAATAGTTCATATAATTTTTTTTTAAATTTAATTATTTTATTTATAGGATTAGAGATTGAGTCTATGAAAGAAGTTACCTCACAGTATCTATATGAGCTTTTGGATGAACCGGGATCAGGTGAGTCCCTTCTGAAAATGTAGTAATCAAACATTGCTTTCAAATAATGTACCATGCATAACTAACCCTTGTACTATCTTATCTTTTGCACCCAGTGAATGTTTAATAATTTTAATACAGTATTTCTTGGAATTTATTGTACATTAAGATTTTCATACAGAGGTGAGATTAATACCCCTTAAAAAACATTGGACATTGACATCAGGTGTAAAGCAGATATTAGTTTTAGTATTTTCCTTCTAAATAAATCACAAAAAAAAAACTTAATTAAATCAACCAAGACTTGCCTAAACAGATTACCTACGTGATACCACAATTTTCTAGGTTCGGAATGAAGGTAGGCGGCTGATCCATTTTGACAAATGAACCAAGATCGGGACCACCTGAAAAGTAAACTTAAGTAGCGAAAGAAATATTTTTTAGTTTTACCAGATGCCTCTAACACAATAATTAAAATCCATGCGAAGGTGAATTAAATATAAAAATTAATTTACCACTTCGAGGAATATTCATAATTTATAATTTTATATTCATCCGCAGTCTTTTATGTGTCTGTATTACTTTTTGGGTCCAGAGTTTGGTTATATAAGTTTAAAATTAATTTTAAAGATACTATTTCCCCCAGTCAAAGATTATTTTTGTAGCTACACAAAAATAATAGAATAAATAAAAGCCTCATGGTTAATAATAAAATAATTTTAAATCTGATTTTAATGTGAATGTAATTGAAAACGTGTTTTTTTTTTTTTTTTTTTATTTCTTAAACCTAGCATCTGACAATCTCTTTAATAAGGAAAACTCCCTGTCAGAAAGAGTATAATACTAGATGTAAATTTTACCATAGATCCTTAACAAAAACATAGTGAAATATGATTTTAGAACCAGTTATCAAAATTTTGAATTTTGTTCTTCTAATAAATTTAGTTCTTTCTAAAGCTGAAAAATATATTCTAAACACAATTTCTTATATATAATTTTTTTCAATAAAACTAATAGTAACTGTGATATTTTCACTACCATGGATATGCCCACTTCTGATAATGGTAGTGAAAATTTAAAATAGTGGAAAATAAGCTCAATGCCCTAATAATTTGAATTTTGCATTCATAAATAAACTTGTATCACTATTATAATAAAATATTCAAATGATAATATAATTTTATTGATGAAGTCAATGATAAAGAAACTATTCATGAATATAAGCTTGTACTTCATAGAAAACCCCCACTCCTGCCAAGTATATGGTGTATATAACAGGAATCCCAGGCATTTATATTAGAATCCAGAAACTTCAAACATGTATTCCATGTGTTCATATGCTTATTGGTAAACTTAGTTTTATTGAATAAAATATCCTTATAGTAAATATACATACATACATATATATATATATATATATATATATATATATATATATACTAGCTAAGTTACCCGGCTTCACCCAGGAATTCATTTAAGGCAGAATGATGATGGTATTTTTTTGGTAAGGCATTACTTTGCACAATATTTTGACATTTCCCTGTCCCAGTGTTTAGGGTTTATACTCGTCGTTGCTGTGGATTTGTTAATAATAAAATTATTTGTTATGTAAGGCTTCACTGTCCTCAATATTTTTATATTTCCTGTCTCCTGTGCATGTAGTTTTTTTTTTTAAATAACGTAATGGACCATATATTGAAAGTATTCTGTCTTCCAAACCATTTATGAATAAAAGTTCCTTTCCCTTGGTGCAGTACTAAGCCCAACGGTGACAGCAGTTTTAGGTACGTCATAACCGCTATTAAAAATACTCTTCTGTAAAAGTATAAGCATCAAGTAAAATGTAAACATAGACCATTATGAGGTTGCCAGGGAAGGAGCAGAACTGATAGGACAAAGGTAGTATCCCCACACGTCCCAAGGCTCAGTGGTGACAACCTAGCACTCATTTAGTAACTTAAACATATAATACATTAAATTATATTAACAAATTTGATGTAAAGAATTGTTGAGCATATCAATATTTCTACGCAAATTACTGGCTTCATATATTTTTATACGAAAAAATGTATAAAACAAAAGTTACTCTAAATAGCAAAGTAAACAACTTTTGTTATGTGCATGTTGCCGAAAAACAAATAAAAAATAAAATATCGCATTTCAGGCCTCCCTTATAACTCCCACTCCTATTAGAGAATATTAATATAGCCTAAAGTCTAAGTTGGGTTAGTAGTAATATATATATATATATATATATATATATATATATATATATATATATATAAAATTGCAACCTCTGTACATTGATTTTTTTCTCAAATTTTCACAATAACTTTTCTTTTCACATGTCATTGACACAATATCTGCAATTTGTTTCTTTGGTGTCTGTTTGTTTATTTGTTTGTTTGTTACCTTTTCACGTATAAACGGCTTAAATTTAATGAAACTTGGTATGTATATTACCACTAACCTAACTTAGACTTTAGGCTATATTAATATTCTCTAAGATGAACGGGAGTGGGAGTTATAAGGGGGGCCTTAAATTTGATGCCTGCAGTGCAAGGAATGCAATCTACACCTATCGTTTCAAGTAAGTATAGAATTTAACATGTATAATCACAGTGTTTATTGCTTTAATGCAGAGAGAAATTCTAGTAGCTAACCACGTGTACTTGATGATCAGCCAGTAATGACATCATCTACCAACGGGTATGACAATAGTATTATATATACTGGCAGAACCAACCCACTATGTGATAAAACAAGGGATTGCAATGTGATAAATATGGGGAATACTTAAATTTTAAACTGTGAAGGAACTTGAACTTTATTTTTTTACATGAGACTTAAATTTTATATAAATATATATATATATATATATATATATATATATATATATATACATAAAAAAATTTCTAATGCTTATGTCAGGAGGTGAAGGCAATGCAGGAAATGATTTGCCTAAATCACAATATCTGCGGGATCAGGCCGCATGCCTTGGTGAGTTTTCTGCACAAGGTGGAGCAAATGAAGGAGCTGTGACTCCTGGAAATGATACAGATGGTGCGTGGGGAATTGAATCTACACATGTCAATTCAAGTATGTATTCAATCTAACATATATTTACTGTGTTTATTGATTTGACTTTGACCTTAAGAGAGAAATTAATAATCAAAGGATTAGACCATATGTTTATACATGGAAAAGACAAATTACACACACACATATATATATATATATATATATATATATATATATATATATACACATATACATACACACATATTTCTTATACTTATTTGGCAGGAGATAAAGGCAATGCAAGTCTTGATTCAGCACCAACACAACAAGTTCTGGAGGAGGCTGGGGATGATGATCACTCAATGATGACATCAAATACATATCAAAGACCCGATGAGCATAACACATATTATATCAGATGAGAAAAAGAGATTTTGTGTTCTATTAATTTATTGTTAAAGAGAAAATATTTGGAAAGGGGTTTATCTAAGACCATTAACTTATAAAAAATAAAATTATCTCGGTTAATTTTGAGTTAAAGAAAAATGCATTGATGTGCAATTGCAGTATTTGCATTATTAACAAAAATTTTTAGTTAATGTGTTTTGATCAGTCGCAAATTAACATGTATACACACACCTTTTTGATTTTACTCCTTCATTATATCCCTTTTAGCCTGTCCTGATTTCAAATTAATCATACTTAATTATTTTCAGGACCTTCTGAAGACTATCATCAATTGAGTTGCACCCAATTGAATACGAGTGATGATGAAATCCACATCTTAGATGGTAAGAGCATCTTTAATTTTTTCAATTTGTTAATAAATTAGTAATGTTTTATTTTATATTTTGTAACGAAGAACACATTGTTAAATTTCATTTACAAAAACAAAAATTTGTCTCATGCTGTTTGTAAAGTTAATGGGGAAAAGTTAAATAATTATAAGCTTAATAAAAGAAGGTATGGCTTATGGGGTGTCTCAAACCTAGGTCATATGCTATGGACTCCTTCCCTGGTCTCTAGACCATCCATCTCATTCATATCTTTTGAAATCTAACCGAAATACTAAGTAAACATGGTAAAATCTCTTTATTATTAAAAAAAAATATAAAAGTTATATATATATGAAAGCTTTTGTTCAGCATTAAGCTTTCCCGTAAACAAAATCAGTTATTGAGGTCGTCCTCATGACACGATCAAAAAATTTCTTTAATTGTTCATCAATCCTGTAGGATTGTACTACGAAAATGTGGTCCATTCAAAACTATTTATACATATGTGTGTGTTTGTGTGTGTGAGGAGGTATTTCTGTTAGTGCTCTAGAGGTTGCAATTTTTGTTACAAAATATGATATTTAAACTTTTTTGGAATCTAAAGATCAAATTTGTTAATGGCTGAAATCGGACCAGTGTAAAGGGGGGGGGGGTTTAGAGGAGGAAAATTTTAGCAGTTCAAAATATCTCTGTTATTACACGTCGGAACAAAAAATTGTACAGAACCAATCTCATTAAAAATATAATTAATAATTATAATAAGCCTCTTTGCTTCTAGCCACTTCCTTAGCTAGTAATGACTCCAAGAATGTTTTCTTTCTAACTAGCCTTGCCTACAAATAATTTTGGTTATGTAGAAACAACAAGTTTAATTATTTAAATATCTTATTACAAAAACAGTGGAGGTTACTCCTATAAATAAGTTACAAAGTTAACCACTGTTAATGAATCATGAATTTATTAATATTTCTAATGTACCCTCCAGATTTAACAATTTAAAAATAAATGAATAACAAATAAAAACCTAATTTTGATAAATTTTGCATTTTACATATGCATATGTATGTATATTACATGTGTTGTGTGTGTGCGTGTGTGTGTGTGTGTGTGTGTGTGTGTGTGTGTGTGTGTGTGTGTGTGTGTGTGTGTGTGTGTGTGTGTGTGTGTGTGTGTGTGTGTGTGTGTGTGTGTGTGTGTGTGTGTGTGTGTGTGTGTGTGTGTGTGTTTGTTGATATAGACTGATTTTTGAATTTCTATCTTTCACAGACCAGTTAAATGAAATGTACCTCTCAGAAGAAGATGATTGAACAAGAGTTGAACCTAAATATTTCAGGTACAGTATTAAAATCTTTTTATGCTTTTAAGATTCTAAAATTAGGGTAATCGGAGCTCCAAAGTCACTCTCTGTCTTGAGTGACAATAGTAAAGTCTTTCTTAAATGCATTCTAGAATTTAACCATTATGAAATATTCCATGGATTTTTATGAGATTTTTTGTTAAAAAAATGAAATGAAATAAAGTGCCTAATAGAATATTTAATTTAGAATGTGTGTATATCTTCTATTAATGGATTATTTAATTCACCTGCTAAAACTACTATTTGAATTTCCTACCTTGTACTGGCACCTAGTATGAGAGCCAAAATGTTAGTACAAATAATTGTTTCTTTTCTCTCTCAATTCCTGTCTTTATATTATAGTAACAATTCTTATAATTTCTGGCATGCTATCATTTTTTAGTTTCTCTAATATTTATCTTATCTAACCTGACAAAATGAGAAGGAAAATGACTGCCATAAATTTAATTTGTCATAGTAATTAACACGATAATAATAGATGTGACAGTTGTTAGTTTGGTCAGTTCTTTGGACAAAGTTTTTGTAATTGTATAGGTTAGAAGCCTATAAATATTCAACTTTTGAATACATTTAAATTCCCCACGCATATTTATTATAGTTTTAAATGTAAGAAAGGTGAGTCTTTTTTTCAAGTCCTCTTTTCCTTTCCTTCCATTAATTAAACATCAATATCTAATGAAATTGTAAACAAATAGGAAGTTCTGAGAGCTATAGAAACAAAAAACCAGAAGATGTTGAGTAGTTAGCTAAAAATAATATCAATGATTATGTATAATAAAAAGAATTTCCTGAAAAAGTCGTAAAATTGATATATTGTCAAATAAATTAAAATTAATAGTGAACAATTAAAAGACTTGAGAGCAATTATAACAACAGAGAATTCCCAAAATAATACTTAATCTTATAATTATTAGACTGGGGATGTTATGCCTTGGCCCAGGTAATTCATTACTCTCCATCTCCTGGTATATCCTACAAAACTCTGAGAAGTGGTCCTGAGTCACTTCATTATATAGGCAATAAACTGAAATGAGAAAATCATGCGAGTGTTTTTCTCTTCAGCTAATAAGATACTGTGTTCATTTATTGGAGGTTAGTGGAGTGGATGGAAAGATTACTGGTAGATTTACAAACATATATAAACACACACACACACATGCTCAATTTTATACATACATGCATATAAAGCAACTTGTTTTGAAAATGGCAAAATATTAATTTAAAATGTTTTTTTTCAGGCTAAGGAACAGTCGGCACCATTTCCTTTCATACATTCTCATGCACTGAATCAAAAGATGGAACTAAAAATCATAAACTCTGTAATTTTACCATTTTAAATTTCAATTAATTTAATTTGTACAAATTGATTTTTGCATAGCTCTTACACTGTTTTAAATATTAACCACATGTATATACACAAAAATACACTATGGCAATATAAATGACCTGAAATATTATAGGTATCTGAACTGTTTGGAATTTACATCATTTAAATGAAGAACAATGAGCAACTAAGAGTTATTATTATAGAATTCTAATGTTATAATAATTTAATTTTAATTGATGATTGTTTATTTACATAAAAGTTCCTATATAAAAAAAGAGTCTTACAAATTTCACATTTATAAAATTTAAAAATAAATTAAAAAACTTATATTTTTGATACTTATGTTTCATAATTGTTCTGAGTGTTTCAATATGATAATTTAATAAATCATCATTTTCATGTATATTCCTATATATTATATTTATATGTACATAACTATTGGTGCTCCTATGTATTTTTATGCTTTAGAATTACGATTTTATACTATAATGATTTGCATCTATAGAATATATGTATGTATAGAATTACTTACATATGCCTATATTTCATATTTTTGGCAATAACTTTATAACTAGAAAAACAAAAACATTCAGGGGAATTCACTAATGTGCCACTTTATGACAAAATAAGGCTTTCTCCAGTTTTCCAATTTATTTATTCATGTTTTTTGTAGTAAATAATATATATATACTCTGCACTTACCATGTAAGTAAAACACCCAACCCCTATTTACAAAGTAACCATATTTCCAATACAAAAACCTTTAAAAGGAATAAAATACCAATTTGAAAGCCTGCATTAAAACAAAAGTATTTTGATTTTTTTTCTTTCATAAATGTGCTTTAAATTCATTTTTAAGTGATTAAAGGGTTATATTTTGTTTAAATTCTAAAATATTTTACTGAGATGACTTTATTTTATTTTTGATTTTTTAAATCTTAGTCAAGTTAAATTTTAAATACAAATGGAACATTTAACCAAAATGAGTTTTAAGTAAATCTGGAGCTGAGGCCTTTAAACTTATGACAATAGATATTTCCATTTCTTTTCAAAACTTCTTTTAGAAGACTTAATAAAAGATTACATTATATTCCTGTTTAGAGTTTATTTTTATAAGTACATAAATTAGTAGTAATGAATAAAAAATAATGTGGCGCTATAACTATTTGAAGGTATTGTGTTAAACTTGTAGTTAATCTGATACCATTTCATCAGTTATGTGATATTCTCTAGTTGCTAAATGTTTTTTAGAATAATACATTAAAATTATAGACTTAAACAAAAATATATATGGATTCATTATTGATATTCTTGTCAATACCTCAGCTTCTGGAAAGACAGGCAACTGTTGAAATGACTATTGTGTTCCTTTCATAAGGAAATATTTATTTCCAATTTATTTATTTACTTGATTACTGTTCTCATAAGAAAGAAGATTTTAAGCTTAAGAAAATCTTTACAGAATACAATGTACCAAAATAGAAAAAAATCATCTTTTTTCCTCTGAATTTTTCTTTGATTGTAATGCCCCAAAACACAAGAGTATGTAGTTAAAGCATTTAAAAAAAAAGAAAAAAACAGTATTTTTATTTAGTTCCTCATTTTCAATCATTTAATAAAAAAGAAAAAAAAAGAATAGGGACTAAGTTAAAAAATATATATATCAGGCTAACTTAAAGTTTTTGAAAATTTAAAATACATAGCTCACCATGAAGGTGGACTTGGGACACTTTATGTTATAAAATTTATATATTTTAAAGAAAAATTCATTTTTGCCAAATTGGCACTTCTGCATTTAAAATTATGAGAATAGTCTTGCCACTTGCTATTTCAAAATAAAATTATAATCTTCTATTTCAAATTAAAACTGTAGCATGTTATTAGAGTAATTTTTATAACTGAGTATACTTACAAATGGATAAACTATTTTTATGTGGACTTAATTAAGTTCTAAAAGAATACTTTGATCTTACATATTACTGATTAGAATAGTTTTTGTAAGCTACATGTACGACATGTTACATTATCAAATACAAAATATATATTGAATTGTATAAAAATATGAATAATATTTTTAATTGTTTTATAAATAAAGTCTCAGAAAACGTAGTATTTTTTATTAATTGCCTGTACCTTTCCTACAATATTTTCTTTTTAACAATTTTAGGAAAGAAATAGGATCGCAGTTATCTATCAATTATTTTGCCTGAAATAAATATCCCTCTAGAAACTGGTTGCATGTGTTGTCACAAAATGATACTACCTTGCATAAGGGAGTCATGGGCCATATATAGTCTGATTTAAAAAAAATAAAAATAAGAATAGCAAGATAAACTTTATTGAAGAAGTGTGTGTGTGCTAATTTATCCCTATGGCCACCTTCTTCATTCATCACCACTATTGTTGATCTGGATGGGTACCAGGGGCATGATCAATTAGACCCAGACTGCGGACCATCCAGATCGATAATAGTCTGATGAAGGTACCCATAGAGCAACCAAAAATTAGCATAATGAAATGTGACGAGAAGACTGCTAGAGCAGAAAGCCGGTTTGGAGAAGAAGAGTGGGTTAAGGCATTAAACGCAAAAGTTTAAAAGCAAACAACAAGAAATTCTCCAACACATGAAAAACTGTTTAAGTAGTTGTTCATTCTTAGATTATTTAATTTTAAGTCAAAGCAACATGAAAAAAAAAATTGTAGTTACTTCTGTTTTTTTCTTTCAGAGTGAAGCTTATCGACTTTCCATGTCATAGTACTAGATAGTTATGCAATATTTTCCCTGCATCATTAATACTAAATTCTATAACTGACAAAATCTTCATTCCAGCGTTTGGAGCTAACATTCTCAACAATTTCTTTTCCAATTTATGTTTTTATAGAAGCAAGTCTCATTAATCATTTTATTTTTAAGTCTCTATACAAAAACTAAAACCTTGGGGAAAGAAGTAAATTTGTTGCTGCTTTAGAAATTCTTTTCCCTCTTAGGATATAAACACAATTTATAGCCAAAACTAATAAGCCAAATTATATTGAATTTGAAGAAATCTGTTCAATTATTGCAAAAATGATATTAATTAATGTAAGCTAAACTAAATAAATTTATATTGTAACTTCTTCAATATAATATTAGAACATTGACAGTCAAAAAAGCAATTAAATGGTTAGCCATTTTATATGATTGAGTTCATAGACCTGTCACTAGAGTTAATTTTCTCCACTGAGAGGTATTTTAAGTCATTAGTGCTCATATAGATTGATTGTGCTCCTCAGGAAACTAAATGTCCCCTTTTTCCACAGTGACTTAAAAATATATAGTATATTGAGAGAAGTGAATCTTCTTAGTTTATTTTCCAATACAAAGACTAGTTTTTATACAAGTTTTTGGCATATTTTAAAGAAAATGTTATAACTGAAGATCAAAATGTTATAACATAGATAGGAAAACAGTTCCATCACTATATTATTTGTACCATAATAATGTATCTCAACACAAATATAATATTTATGTGAGGATTCACTATGTTATAAAATTAAAAAATAAAACATTTGCAGTTTTCAATGATTTTACTGAAAATTCAAATATTTGTATTGAATGATAAACGGGAACAATTATTTCTATATTATCCCCCATAAGCACAAGATAAAATATAGCTAGTGTTTATTAATTAAAAAATTTAATCATTTTTATTGGAAACCTGTCCACTTAAGCTACTGACATCTGTTAGTTTTATATTACGAAAATTATAACAATTTGAATAAACAGCATAGATAATTAATAATTTTTAAAATGAATATGCATACTTAGCTTTTAACTATGGACAGAGTATAATATCTAGGTTATTTTCTTTTTTTTTTCCTTTTTTTTCTTTTTTGCAAAGTCTATTAGTGCCATTATATAACAGGAATTTATTTCTTATGGTCAAACATTGTAAAAATCTAAATGTTATATCACATCAATAATTAATTTTCACGTAGAAAATTTAGGCATTCTGTAGATTGAAAGAAAAAAAAAAACAGTAAAACAAACTCATTCAGGTATTTATTATTTTTGTTATCTTACATAATAATAGAATGACAATAGAATTCTTTTTTTACATACTTTTGTCCATTTTCAAGATTTGGTTTCTCTTTAATTTTTGGTTTATTCACATCAAATAGTTTACTATAAACTTTAATAAATATACTATATTTTTTATAAAATCTTATTGTTAAACATTTTATCAAATCTTGTAGAGACACCAAAATATAATAATTTTCTAAGTTGAAACTAAAAATATGGTCGGTTATTCAGGCAGCCAAATTACAGCACCAGTTTGATTCTTTCCTTCCACTGTGATAAAATCATTATGAGCACTTTCATTTTTTTTTTTATTATGCTTGACCCTGATTATCCAAATTTTCTTGATTAGTTTTTCCCCAGAATTGGTCAAAGCGTGAATGAGCTTTTTCTAAGACGTCTGAGGATGGTTTCTGTTCATGAGAACTGGTATCAAAAGTAAAAGATGGTCGTCAAGGCATCTTAAGGTTGTACCAGGAACTGGCTTATCATAGGATTTCTTCACTTCTTCCTCCTTTTTCCACTCTGTAAAATAAATAATTTGTGAAAGAATTAATTTAATTATAATAAAAGCATAACTAAAAATAATATATGAGCATATTATGTAGAGTTGGTCCACTCATCGGATCACAAACTATAATAAGCAGGGGGTGATTCAACTATGATTTAATTTATGGGCAACCCACCCCCCAATAAAAAGCTAGTTTATTTTAAAGAAGAATAAATTTAAGAGCTATGCATTTAGAGGAATTGAGCCACTTTTAACAAAAAAGCTTCATCTGTAACTATTGAAAGAATGATTTCAACAATGGGAATGATACAATCCAAAATACAAAATAACTTAGGAAGAAATTCAAATCTACAATTTTTAAAAAAAATTATGTGATGGAAAAAAATCAAGGTATTAGCGTTACTCAAAAACTGTATTTATTACGAGATTTAATAAAAATTAAGAAATAAAAAAGAAGTTTAAAATATATATAAAAAAAAAATGATCGTTTCTTCTTAATTTCCATGTAATAGATACTCCTTTGAATAATAAGTGTGTACACTCATTTATAAATCACGTTTAACTGAATATGTATGTATTCTTTAATTGCTAATGAATGATTAATAAGTTTCCACTATGAATTATCTAAGATATGCATGACTTTCCAAATGCCAAATACAAAAAAAAAAAATAAAAGGGAGGGGGAGAAACTGGTTTAGACAAAAAATAAAACAGGTATTTTTTTTACTGTTTTTTTTTTCTTACCCTAATGGTAAGAGACACACATGTTCTTGACACCAAAGCCTCTATACTACCATGTTTCTCTTCAGAAGGTATATGATTGAACTCATTTGCTCTTCAAGTTCCTTCTTATAGGCTCCTCTTCATCTTATTTATTTCATTTATTCATTATATAGCGTGATTTATATTAGATATAGAGTTCAAATGGAAATTTATGTTGTGTTAAAAACAAACGCCTTTTTAGCAAATTAGTCACTCCCTTTCTCAAGCCACAAAAGTAAATTTTGGATTCCAGTGACAATTTATTGCATTTCAAATGAGTGGGTGTGTTAATATTAAATAGATAAAGTCCTTTTTTTTCTTAGTATTTATTCCAAAGGGTGAAAATCTGCAGATAACCAATCCTGATTAGCCTTGGTCACTTGAAATAGAATTTAATATTTAATAGTAATAAAGTAATAATAATATTCACTTCCATGTTTGAATATATTGATATTACTGGTAACTCTACCTTAGTCAATTGTAGAAACTAGGGTTACTTTATCAGAAAAATTTCAGTTTGGTATAAAATATGCAGTTATTATTCTACTTCACAAAATAATTTATGGATATAAGTAAGTCCTACTGTCGAGAATGGAAGGAATTCGCTTATCTGCCTGTTTGTGTGTGTAATTTTATAGCAGAATCAATAATGAGAGGATACAGATCAAATTCAGTAAACATGTTCACAACTCATTGGGTTATTGGGTAGAGTACCAATTACTGCATATGCATTAGAATGATCAATAATAATAAAATGTCAGAGACATAGTCCAAAGTTTTCCTTAACCTTGAGAACTAATGGTGATAGAACATTGAAATGTTGACACTTGATAAAGTCCCCAATACTTGTCATACCTGTCTGTATGCATGGGGTGACAAGCGTTTTCGGTTTGATGGCACAATTCTCAAGCCTGTTGTTTGTTGTAATGGGTAGACCCTTGAAATTTCCTGTATTTATGTAGTCCTTTAGTCAACTGTAAGTTATCTACATTTGGGGAAGGTCGTTTATCTTCTAACATTGTTGTTTACATGTCTGTATGGATTACCTGTCCCTATCAATGTTGTATTGGCTCTAGGATTTCCGTTTGCATGTTATTTAGCCAGCATTGTATAGTTCAAAGAATCGTTAGAATAAATATTAAAAACCTTACTCTTAAACGCATGTATTACATCCAAAGTCTTAATAATAGGAATAAAGCTTTTAATAGGATTTAGAGCATATAATCAAAACCTGTAATACTACAGCTAAAATTACTAAATACTTCCTTTTATTTAATATTATTATTTATTTCTAATATTGTTTTATTTTTGGCTATACAAACTTACAAGATAAATAAACTTCCCCAAATGAAGATAACTTACAGCTGACTAAAGGACTACATAAGTACAGGACATTTTAAGGACTACCCAAAGCAACTAATGACAGGCTTGAGGATGGTGTCATCACACTGAAAGCGCTAGCCATTTGTACTTGACGATCAGTCAGTAATGACTGTATCTACTGACAGGTATGTCATTAGTATTATATACACTGTTGGAACCAACCAACTATGTGATATGCCAGAATTCTTCAATGTTGTATAGTTTTTAGAGTACATCAAGTGAAATATGAAAAATTCATTACATTATTTCTTAAAATAGAATAATTGCTTTAAACTAATGAGTGAACAAGAAAGCTTACATTAATGGAAATATTTTTCCTTTATATTCCAAGAACAATAAAAAATATATTTTGGAAATTTTGATGTGAGCTATAACTCACTGACCCGAAAAAGAGTAAGTTTAAACAAGTCGTCACTGGCTGATGGTTGAGTACAGCTAGCAAGCGCTTTCGATGCGATGGCACCATCTTCAAGCCCGTCAAAAGGTTGTACTGAGTTAGATGTCCGTTGGTCGGTAAGTTTTAAGCGTCTGGTCATCGTATTAGTTTGTTTACGTTATAGGTTGTTTACGTGACAAACTGTACCAGACCAAAACACTAGCAACGTAAACAACCCAACACGGACGAGGACAACGACCCACTGCATGAAAACAATTTACCTGTACACTAGTTAAAACACCTTTCGTGACAAATCTAGAGGTAAGTAAACAGACTTGGACTAAAACGTAAACATACTAATACGGTGACCATACGCTTAAAACTTACTGAGCAACGGACATCTAACTCAGTACAACCTTTTGACGGGCTTGAAGATGGTGCCATCGCATCGATAGCGCTTGCCAGCTGTACTCAACCATCAGCCAGTGACGACGGTCGCCACCGACAGGTATGACAACATTATCATTTATACTGGTGGTTCTAACCCCTTATCAAACGAAAGCATAGTGCGATTTTCGGACAAATTAATTCTTGTATAAAAATGGAACAAGCAATGGACATGCAGTATGTATCCAGAGTATGATGGATTTGAGTAAAGGCAAGTGGAAGTGGAGGAATCTACTATATGTTACAAATGAGATGGCAGTCTTTGAAATGATGAAAGTAAATTTTTTAATATTTATTGGTTTTGTTAAACTTCCATTTGGGTATACTAAAAGTTAGTAAGATGGGAGCAATTTGGTACTCTGTGCTTTACAATTTATTTAACAAATTTACCTTCTCAATTACGAGATAACTTTATTATTTTTTTTTTATTTAGAAGTATACAAGTGAAGAAACACAACAAATGAATGGATAAAATTGAAGATCCTGGTATTATAAGTAGGTACTGTCTGTATACGATGTCACTGTCTCGGTGTGAAACAGTCTAAAATGAATGAAGCAGTAGTATGCAATCATAAATATGTAACACTTAATTTTTGTGGAAGCTTTAACGATATACAATAGGGATTTTTGTGGATGTTAAAATACTAATATACAAAGAATTGGTTTTTAACATTTATTAGAAATTCAGATGATTATGAGGTATTATTTCCACTAGAAGCAGATATAAGCCTTTTGCACCAGAAGGTAAAATTACTATAATTGATTTCTATTTAGATGTGCCTTCTGTAAAGTTTTCGACAATTATAATTGATGAAATGGTCAATCTTGGAACATAACACTATTTATTTCGGACATGGGAATGTATTGAGAATATGGTAGTATGGGATCAAATATAAGTTATGATATAGCAAATGTCTATAGGAATATTAATAAACCAAAATTTATAATTTTTGAATCGAATCACCGAGAAGAGTTAATCAACAGAAGAATACTTGTAATTGTGGAAGCTGAACATCAAAATATTCCTCCAATTAAACATTCACAGTTAGCCAATGGTCCATTTTCCAATGAAGAATTTCAAAAAATTAATACTAAGTGTTACATATCAATAGTTAAATACAAAGGAATTGTTACGATTGATTCCTAAATAAACCTGGTAACAAAATGGAGTCTTTTGTCGATTGTTCCCCCCCCCCTTAAATTTCAGTTTTAATAACAATAGCTACAAAACACTAAGTTTGGGGGAAATTATTGCTATAATACAATAAAAAGATTATGAATTTCAAGTTTTTCTTCAGGGTAAATTCAATGAGAAATTATTTCAAACATATGTTCACTACTGAAATTCAATCACTTGTTTATAATGGTTTATTAAGTTTAAGCTTAAATCATCAAGTTGATATGGTAACGAGGAAAAGAAAATTGTTGCTGAAAATGATGATGACAGAAATTACATCAATTGGATAAACGTTCTTACTTTTCAGAGTTTTTTAACCCTATTTTTTTCTTTGTGTTTTTGCACTATTTTAGGTTTGCCCAATTTCATCTAGTTTGGTGGGGCCTGGGTGCACTGAAGGGAGCAAACAAAAATGTTAGGGTTATCAAAAACTTGTAACTGCCTAATTTCTGAATGGTTCCTATTTTATAAGACTTCCTATCGTACAAAACTTGCAACCACTAGAGAGTTGACTGACACTCACAAACGTAAGTTCTTAAGTAGGGTTGATGGAGGACATATGACTAAATTGTTCGAATTCATGAAATAAGTGGACAAAATCATGAGCATTGGGGTAAAACACCGATCTTTTGAAATTACTACTAAGGAGAACATAATGTGTAGTTGCAATTTAAAAAATCTGTTTATGATTATATCAGGTCAAAATATTGAAGTTACAAATGTTAACTAACAAAACAAAAGTAGGAACATGTTTAGTTGCAAATCATAATGTCCGTCATTCAGGGGCTGCTTATGCTATGATTTCCTAGTACTAGTATGGGACACTAGTAATATCATCTCACCAGATATTCTCTATTTCTGTCATAATTAGTGTGGGTTTACCGAAGGCTGGAAACAAGAAAGCACGAATAACTCGCTTACCATTTGAGTTATGAGAAAATGTATTGAACTACAATAGTAGAGCATCAATAGTTTAACAAGGGTTGATCTATAACATTTTTCGATCCGACTCATTGTTACAGAGTTATTTTGAATTTTCAACTCCCCTCCCTCATTCCGGGTTCGATTTCAGCCATTAACTAATATGATCTTTAGTGTTGAATAATGTAGTTAAATATCGATCATGGTAATGAACAGCTAAGCATATTCTAAGTAAGAACGTAAAATCTTAAATTATGACGTTATCACACAACGTATTTGCATGTACCTCACACAGTAAAAGTTCAATGAAAACGATATTTGGTATTTATGCTTCAAATAAAGTGCTTCATGATATAAAAGCTTATTGTTCATATGGCATAAGTAGGTGTGGAAGTTTACTGAAGGCTGAGAACTAAAAAAATGCGAATATCTCGGTTAATATTCATGATAGAGAAAATAAGTATATAACAACATTGATAGGCAATTAAATTTGCAAAATGATCGGTTTAATACAGTTTTACGTTTCGATGTATAATAATGAAATTATTTAGAAAATTCAGAAGTTAACAAACTTAATCTCTAGTTTTACAGAAACCACTTATATGTAGTTTTTGGTAACTATAAGACAATAATTGTGCCCGCTAGATCGCCGTCAGACAATCATATATATATATATATATATATATCAAATTTTAAACGGACATCACTTTCGTCGTTTCCTTGCATCAATGGACATTTTAAGAAATGTTTCGAAAATCATCACATGAGTACAACCTCAATAGCTGAATGGGAAATCTGCTAGGACATATAAATTAATGACAAATTCTGCAATTAAAAACAAAATGGCTAATAGAAACTCATTAATAGAAGAATATTTTAATAGGAAAAACAAAGAAGAAAAATGATTAATGTACGAATAATGTAGAACATTTTTGAAATATCGATGTGGCTTTGTATTCCTACTCCCTCCCTTTATTCTCCCGCTATCTGTAGATAGTATATGTAGCTTGCTTCCTCCCATACACTTAATCGCTATTCCTTCAAGACTAAAAACCTTTTGTGAATTATTCGAATTACTAATATGCCGTTTGAAGGAATTTGTGCAATATGCAGTCTTGGGGTATGCTCGGAGTTATTCATTCCCGTACGATGTACCACTTGTCTGGCAATATACCATTTGGGATGTGTGACATTCTCACTAAATATTATTCATCCTGGAGTAGCATTATGGATATGCATTGTTTGTAAAGTTCCCCACGAGATCAGCTATTAGCAATTGTAAGTAATGACATTATAGTCTTATTTTATAACTAGCATAATATGTAATTTTTAACCTTACAGGTTATCTCTAACTTATATAAAAGAAGTAAAATAAATAAATAATAAAAAAAAAATATTCTTTACATAACTGGTATACTTGAGTAGAACTTTTGTTTTTGTGGTTCTGGAATCATGTCTATAGAAATTTATGGGACATTTCTTTTTTTAAACTTAGTTCACAGGCAATTAAAAAAAAAGTGTGTTACTGAGAGGACTCCGTAAACTAATGATGTTTCCTACATGCATTTCAAATTCCATTGTCTATTTCTTCTGAAAGCAGAAGCCTATGTAAACACTGTTTAACATTTAAGTTAGAAATGTGCTGTTTAGTGATAGGATTGCTTTAAACAAAAATCACATGAATAAATCTGAAAACAAAAAACACAAATAACTCAGTTAATATTCCAGTTACCCAACTCTTTTGATTTAGCGCAAAGCCAAAAAAAAACAACTTTACTCTGTGGAAAATAGCTCATTACTCTACTAGTTTACTATATCTATTAAATTTTTGTGCGTGCCTTCGATAACTGTTTTAAAGAATTTAATTTTATAAATGAATAATATTTAATTACCGTATGTAAAAATATATCATACAATTAGTTTATCAAGTATTCTTATTTAACAGGGAAATCTTAAAATACATTCATTCTCATGTTATCCAAAGACTATATACTTTAGCATTATCATATATTATTTACCACCCGAGTATTTTCTCTTAAACTGAAAATTAAAAAAGAATTGGCATAGCATAGAGTTTAAATGCACTCATTATTGTGGGTTTGTTATATTAACATTCAAAACAGCTACAAACTATTTATTTTATTACATTTCAACAATAAATAGCTATGTAAAACATAAAAATAAATAATTTTGGAGGTAGCAGCATATTTTCAAAAGAATGTATTTTATTCATATCAATCATTTGAATTATAATAAGAGAATTTTTCTGTTCCTGGGATCAAAACCTGTTGCTCGCTCAACATTCAACGGATCTTCTATTGTCATTTTAATCTTATCTAAAATTTATTGGATGAATATTGGAAACATAGATTTATTGTCTATCAGTAATTTCCTTATCTAATAAACTTTAGTTATATTTTAGTCTGGTTATTTATCCTTCCGTATACAAAATCAAATTCTTTATATTAATCATTTAGATACTTTTAAACAATTTTGTTTAATTATAATAGTGTCAAATAGAACTGTCTATTCCTTAATTTACTATAAACAAAAATAACAAATATTTCATTAAGGTTTTGCTCAGATTTTGTTACTTTTAATGGGAAATATATTTTTAATAAGAAATTTTTCATGTTTAAAAGAAAGTTATATTCATGATACTTTTTGTTCACTGCTGTTAAAATTTGAAATCTTGGAATTTTATAAGCAGACTTTCACTCTCTTCCTTTTTTAAAACAACTTATAGCTGATATTGATCAGGAAAAGAAAATTGTGTCTAACGCAAGTATCTATATATTTTCTTTTATACTAACATGTTTTTGGTAGACCCTGCTGACATCATTAAGTGCTCTGCTGCCAGTAGAGCTCGGTTCCACGCATTGCTGCCATCTCTTCTAAGGTAGAGAGCACCTGATGTTGGCAACAGGGTCAACTGAAAATATGTTAGTGTGAAAGAAAAAAATATAGATACTTGCGACAGACACAATTTTCATATCCTGGCTTCTACACTGCAAACTGGCATATCAAATATCAACTGATACCGATTGTTTATGTAGAAATGAGTATATTTACTATTCTAGTGAAAGAAAGGAAAATGCATCAATAAAAACTTTAAATAACAAAAGCAAGACAAGCATTTAGGTCATGATAATAAAACCCACAGAGGCGAATACTGGAGATTGGATTAATAATCCACCTCTATTTTTTTTTTACAAAAATTTATTTATTCTTTGTTCATTTTACATCATCTTCTGGCCATCTTTTGAGCAGTGAATCATAAGGTGGAGGATGTATGGGGTAGGGAATTTAAAAACTGAAGCAAATGCATTTTTGTTTTGTCCAATACTGAGTGAAATGGAAAAAACAAAGTTGTTATAAAATACCATAAATGCATCAAAATAATTTAGAAGAGTTGTGAATGAATTGCAAACTTCAAAGAAAAAATGCAAATTGTTTTTTAAATCGGTCAAAAGTGTACTGTTGATGGGTGGGAAGCTACTTTGATTAAAAATATGGATAATTTAAATGTGTATGGTAATTTTAAAAACAACTTTAATATTTTCTTAGGCATGTCAGATGAAAAATTATGCTGAGGAGTATCAAACAATTATTAAAAAAGAGAATGAAACTTTACTTAATGAGCATACTTTAGCAATAAGCATACATTCCATTTTGACTTTGCAACAAATATTGTTAAATAAAAGAACATGATAAAGCGAAAAGTTAAGGAAAATAAGTATATAATTAAAATTAAGAGGAGGTTTTCTCCATGGAATATAACTGTCCGACACGCAGGGGCTGCGTTAACTAAGCATATTTCCCATGTGCTTCACTTACTTGCATTTATTTCAAAAAGTAAAAGTTCAAGGATAATAATATTTGGTATTTATGCTTCAAATAAAGTGCTTCATGATATAACTGCTTATCGTTAATATGACATAAGTGGGAGTGGGGGTTTACTGAAGGCCGAAAACTAAAAAAATGCAAATATCTCGAGAGGAGAAAACACGTAGATAACAACATTCGAATTTTTTTCAATGTATAGTAATTTAGATTATGCACTTATTAATGACTTGAATGCTGATGTATGTTATTATCACTATCTGTATTTGACTATGTTAACCTCAGATGATTGAATAGATATTTTTAATATTATAATATTATATAAACAATTTTTGATTTAAAATAAATACCAATTTTTTTGCATAATGAATCTCTATTTTCCATATGAAATCCATCTTTATTAATTAACAATGTTGTAAAAATTGAAGTTACCAAGCATAAATTTGATCATTCATGAATTATTTAATTTGATTAATGATAATAATATTTTAAGCGGTACATATAATCCATGTTTCAAGTGTTTAGAGTTAGAATTTCTTAATAATTTATTTAATTATTAATTTTTGTATTATGAGCATAAGCATTAGTTTGGTCACATTATGTGAACCTTATTTTTATATATAATGGCATTCACTAGCTCTAGGACACTATAAAATGCATTAATGCATAAAGAGATATATCTATATAAAATTGTAACCTCTATCTGTACATTGATTTTTTTCTCGAAATTTCACGATATTTTTTCGTTTCACCTGCCATAGAAACGATATCTGCAATTTGTTTCTTTGGTGTCTGTTTGTTTGCTACCTCTTCACGCATAAAGGACTGAACCGAATTTTATGAAACTTGGTATGTATATTACTACTAACCCAAATTAGACTTTAGGCTATATTAATATTCTCCGAGACGAACAGGAGTGGGGGTTATAAGGAAGGCCTGAAATTAAAAATAGCAAATTTTCGTTTCTCATTGATTTTTTGGCAAGTATGCACATGACAAAAGTTGTTAATTTTGTTATATAGAGTAACTTTTGTAATATACACTTTAGTCGTATACCGCAGTATAAATTAGTTATATACTAAAAACTATAGCGGGAGTCAACAATTTTATTTGGCACAGAGACTCAACCGAACTAAACAAAACTCGGTATGTATATTAGCATTAACTCCTCCATGATAATAAGCTGTGCCAACATTTCTAGGGACAAGCAGAAGTGGGGGTTGTAATGGAGGCCAGAAATTAAAAATAGTGATATTTCGTTTTCTATTAGTTTTTCAGCAAATATGCACATGAAAAAATTTGTTAATTTGTTATTCAGAGTAACTTTTGTTATTATCACGTTTGTTGTATAACAAAGTATAAACGAGATATCCGCTAAAAACTATAGCGGGAGTCAACAGTTTTATAATTACTCATTAAAGTGTTTGTAATATAGTCATATTATGATGCTGTTCTATGATTTGGATTATGGAAGTAACAAATCTCCGCCCCCTCCCCTTCTCAATTATTTTTTATTTTAATTACAAAATAACTTCATTATTTATTTCCAATATAAATTTAAACTATAAAAGCATGCCAATTATTTAATTTGTATAGTGCATTATTTAACAAAGTCATGCTGAACTCGCACATTGTGTGATAGTGGAAGTTGTGTGGAATCAAATTCTTTAATTGCTGTATATATTATCTCATTTCCTCTGATATGTTGACGTCATTGAAATGTCTATGTACTACCTATAACTATTAAACGTTACTTGGTAATGTCTGTATAACAAAAGACAAAATGTGTTTAAACTCAATATGATTTGAGTTTGCAGGGAGGGGTACAATCTCTTTCCCTCACCTCGCTTTAAGAATATAAATGAAATTATTCTTAGAGTATCACTGTTATTTATTTACATCAGGTATATAAATTACTAGGAAATATTTTGTTTAATTTTTTAAATAAATAATTTAAGTAAAGCAATGTTCATGCTGAAGCGGAAGTTGTTGGGAGGCTAACACAGCTAATTGTGTTAAGTTATTTCCTTTGAAATGATGGAATTGCATTCTACCCAAACTTACTATTATGTATACAACTAAACTCACAATCTCGGATTGGTTTCTAGCAGGAAATATGTACATTATAGATAATATTTAATTCTAATAAACGCTATCCATGATTATGATTTAAATTATTCACGGTGTGTCAAACAATGGAGAGGGGATTGCCTAGGGAATATTTTCATTAATTCTTCAAAACTAAAATTTCTATTCTATAAGTCCCCTGCTTAACTCACGGGAAAACTATACGCCCAGAAGGGAAGTGTAGTACAAATTAAAGCATTGCCAAAAATAAAAACCATCATTCAGCCTCTAATGATTTCCCGAGCGAAGCCGGGTACCTTAGCTAGTATATATATATATATATATATATACATACACACACACACACTAGCACACACATGGGCAATTCATTTGAGGCTGAATGATGATGGTATTTTTTTGCCAAGCCTTCACTGTCCTCAATGTTTTATATTTTCCATCTCCTGTGCTTGTAGTTTTTTTCATAACGTAATGGACCATATAATTCATAATAAAGAAAGTATTCTGTCTTCCAAACCATGTATGAATAAAAGTTCCTTTCCCTTGATGTGGTTCAAAGCTCAATGGTGACAGCTGTTTAAAACCGCTATTAAAAATACTCTTTTGTAAGTCTCGATTGTAAAGTGTATATTCATTTTGGTACATAGTGTGTTCAGTAAAGTATATCATATATTAACAGGGCAGAGTTATTAAATACCAGAAGTAACTGGCTGAACTTCCCCAGCGTTCATCCTTTTAAATTATTTATTTATGATAATTAAACAAATTCAAATTACTGAGAATAACACTGCATTGCTAAAAGTATAAGCATCAAGTAACATGTAAACATAGACCAATATGAGGTAGGGAAGTGGCAGAACTAAAAGGAAAAGGAAGTAGTCCCTCACCTCCCTAGGCTCAGTGGTGCCAACCTATCACTCATTTAGGATCTCAATCCTGTAATACATTAACACATCTCATTACATTATCTTCACAATACTAAAACTGTTTGTTCACATAATTTTCACGTTTTAATTAAATAAAGTATTAAATGAAGGAACTCATTTTTGTCATCTCCTAGATAGAATCAATGGACATTTGAGGACATGTTTCACAAATCGTGTCATGAGTACAACTGCAATAGCAGATTGTCCTTTGAGGGGAATCTTCTAATACCATAAAGCATTTTCCTTTCCACTAATCAGTGTATGAACATAAGAAGAGTATATATTTTTTAATAACCTTCTACACATAATAATTATTGTATTGTAGGTAGGATGAAAAATTATTGTATTATTTATGAGAGACATGGCTTATGACTTGTATATCTTATATCAAAGTTTTTTCTGTAAGGACTAAGTGAGTGATAAGAAATACATCTGCAAATTAGTAAGCTATTTATTGGCGAGCTCTCTTTTTTGCCTGCTGTTGATTGATAAAAATATATTAAATGTTGCAATGTTAATAAATTCAAATATTGGTACATCAATAAGCAAGGATGCCAAGAAAGAAAATCCGTCAAAGGGTGGCAGTGATATATTGGGTAAAGTCTTAGATCTCTAAAGCTAGTAGAAGTCTAAAGTTTTAGCCAATATACCAGTGCCATCCTTCGATAACTTCTTTCAGCAGATTAACCTTAAGGAATTCTTCAGCTATTGAGGTCATAATCATGACACGATTTTAGAAAACTTTCCTCAAACATCCATTGATACTATCTAGGAGATGACGAAGATAAGGTCCGTTCACTATTATATATATATATATATATATATATATGTAATTATAATTATATGTTTGTCTGCTAACGTTCTAGCGGCCATAATTTTTGTTTGATTGTTACCAAACTGGATATCTAAACGTTTTATGTAAACATATAGATCAAGTTTGTTTACGGCTGAAATTGGACCAGAAAGAGGGGGGTTTAGAAGGGGGAATTTCGAAAATTCAAAATATCTCCAATATTATGAGTTGGATTGAAACATTGTATAGAACCAATCTTATTGCAAATGTAATGTTTTATAAATGTTGTTATGCATGTTTTTTTCATTATGTTGATTGTATTTACAAGCCCTTCGGCCTTACCCGCTAACGGCTTGTAAATATTTTAAGAGAGGTGCTGGTTCATGATTTATAAAACGGTTATTACCAACAATTTATTACCAACGGTTATTACAAGATATGGTGGGATGGGCTATTGCAGGGCATATATGTGTTAGTGAGTTAGTATATAAATTACTTCAAGGGATACTGTTGATATGGTGATACTGTCCTGGATGCTGCTATGGTGTTCTCCCTCCATCCTGTTCTCCCCCTGGATGCTCCTTCCTTTACTCACTCATGTTGGAAGTTCTAAAGAATGGGTGTGAAAATAAAAGCTAAAACTGCTGCTGCACATGGGGGCTCTACTCTCTCCTCTGCTGTCTGGCTCACTCGACTGTCTCAGCCTGTCTTCTTTATCCCTTGCACTTTGAACACAAAGTAGGCTGTAGAGGTCAGCACTCTTCAGGGGGCATCCTTGGTTGGTCTAGTAGCAAACAGATGGGGCTGGTATAGTTTAATTAGCGCTTCAATTTTAAATTGAACATTGATTATCGACAGAGATATTTGCATTTTTTAGTTTTCAGCCTTCAGTAAACCCCTACTCCCTAGTGTAATATTAACAATAAGCTGCTATATTATGAAGCATTTTATTTGAATCCTAAGTACATAATATCTTTCTCACTGAACTTTTAAGTTTTGAGATAAAGGCAAATACGTGACGCATATGGGAAATTTGCTTAGTTAAAGCAGCTCACTCTTGACGGACTTCCTTCTTTTTTTAATTTGGGCTTCTGTTCAACCCTATTCACTCTACATCATGGAAAAATCGAATAACAACTTGAATAATCGCCAGCAGAAGGGGGAAGAGAATGCATCAAGGTGATCATTTGACTTCATCAAAGCTAGCTTGTGGGACAAGAGATAATTACTTCTGTACATTAATGGAGGGAGGGGAAAAAAATTAAAAACTTAAATGAACAAGCTTTTATTGTACAAGTAAGGATAAAATATACATGGATATACACTTAGTCCAGAAGTTATATACTCAAAATCAAAGTATATATATATATATATATATATATATATATATATATATATATAAAGCATTATTAGATGTTACAGGTAATTAGGCCTAAAATTATATAGAATATGTATCCACATTTTAAAATCTAGAACCAGCTGATGGAACAAAACAACATCAATATAAATCACTTATTTTGCTTTTCTTTAAAAAAAAAAATAATAATAAATAACTCACTGAAAACCTAAAATCAAAACAGAACTCCCACAAAGTCAAACCTTTTCAAAATCCAAATAGCAAAAGTTGTTTATTTTGTTATTTAAAGTAAATTTTTTTATATTCACTTTTGTCGTGAAACAAAGTATAAATGAGATATACACTAAAAACTAAAGCAGGAGCCAACAATTTTATCAGGTGCTAAAGATTGAACCGACTTAACAAAACTCGGTATGTGAATTAGCATTATTTCTTCCATGATTATAAGCTGTACCAACATTGCTAGAAATGAGCAGGAGTGGGGGTTAATAAGGGAAGCCTGAAATGAAAAAATTGGGATATTTCGTTTTCTATTGGTTTTTTGACAATAATACTCATAAGAATCGTTTATTTTGTTTTTTAAAGTAACATTTATTATATAAACTTTGGACATATACCGAGGATTAAATGAGATATAAGCTAAAAACTATAAAAGGAGTCAAGAATTATGTTGTGCACAAAAGACTGAACCGAACTAAACAAAATTCAGTATGTGAATTAGGAATAAAAACTATGGCGGGAGTCAACCATTTTATTATTACTCATTAAAGTGTCTGTAATATAGGCATATTTGACAAATCAAAAATGACAATTATGTTTTTAGATTTATATGATAGTTCTAACTATGATTTGGATTAGGCAGGCAACAAATCTCCGCCCCCTCTGCATCTCAATTATTATGTATTTCAATGAGAAAATAACTTTGTTATTTGTTTCCAATATAAATTTAAACTTGAAAACTATTATTTATATAATTATGCTCACATTCACAGATTGGTTTCTGAGAGGAAATATGTACATTATAGATAATATTTAATTATAATAAATGCTATTTAATTATAAATGTTTATGATTTGAATTATTCACAGTGTGTCAAGCATTCGAGAGGGATTGACTACTAACTTATTTTCATTTATTCTTAAAAACTAAAATTTCTATTCTATAAGTCTCCTACACGACCCTTACGGGAAAACAATACGGCCAAAGGGGACGTTTAGTTGTACACATTGAAGCCTTGCCCAAAAAAAAAAAAAACCATCATCATTCAGCCTCTAATGATTTCCCGAGCGAAGCGGGGTACCTTAGCTAGTATATATAAATATATATATATATATATATATATATATATATATATATATATATATATATATATATATATATATACATACACACACATACAGACAGACACACACACACACACACACATCATAGAATAATCTAAAATAGAAATTAAAGATATTCAAAACAATAAAAAGTCTTTATAATATATTATATGGATAAAAAATTAGAAAGCAAAAAAAAGTATGATTAATATCTTTATTTCATCAATTAAAACAAATAAAAATGTATATAAAGGAAATAAATTGAATACAATTATATATAAATGTTCTCCAAATATTTTGAAAGCTAATGAGGAGAAAATTCATTAATGGAATGGAACTGGTGTAAAATTTGAAATTTTTCTAAACACATATCATTAAGCAATTTGTTGTTTACTCAAGCCAGTAAGATATTAATACATCATTAATTAATTCATTATCGTGTGATAAAAACTGGCCAATAAATAATGTAATAGCAACTAAAATGATACACATTATACATACAATTATAAGCTCTTCCATTATTGTTCTGATATGAAATGAAACTGAAGCTATTTCTCCAGGAAAAAAAGTCAAAATCCATAAAAATATACTAAAATAATATACAAAAATGTAACATTTATAGGGGGGTGGGTTTACAGAATTGTCTTCCTATTTTTCTTAAAAGCACAATCTGATGTTGAAATTTAAAAAAATTGTATCCAATAACTAGAAGGAGGAAATTTTATCATAATAAAGTCTATCAGAATAAAAAATAAATTTCAACAATATATCAACATAATATTCTCTATAATTAAAACAAAAAAATCAAATTTATGTTTAATGGCAATTTAGAAGGTAAGGGTGGATATAATAAGCAATAAATAAATTAATAAAAATTTAGGTTTAAATACATACATTAAAGTAAAAATTATTGAAAAATAATAGTCATCAGTCAGAAGAGAAGGGATGAGGAATGATCTAAGGCCAATTATTTTGAACTTGCAAGTACTATTACATATTTAGAGTTTTGATATTGGTTACCAAACTTGACTCAATATGTATTAGTTTCAGGTTTCATCTTATAGCTTTTAATAAGCAATAATCAAATTTTTATCACATCCAATGGATTGCTTCACTATGGGGAAAAAATCATCATGAATAACTGACTAATTCCAACCATGTAAAATTTAAGTTCATAGACAATTAAAACCTGGCCTTAGCTAACAATATGGTTGTCTGAAATCTAAATAAAATTGAAACAAAATTTTAGGTACAAACAATTCAATAGATATTATTTTTAATTATAATCTAAAACAATTAACAAAATTCATAAATAATGAAACCGGAAGGACTATTTTTCTATAAATTGAAACTTGATTTGATGGAGCAACTCTGAAGCAAATAAATGGTGTTTTTGATTAAAGAAATTTAAAAAAATGCAAGCAGACAGTACATATAACTTTAAACTGATGTTTTTATCAAGTACTGTTTGTTCATCATCCCAGCAATAAAAGAAATGATTAAAATTACAAGAATGTTAGATGCAAGATTTGAACATAGGAAGAAGAAATGGTGTGGTGAAACTTTGAATTTAAATAGCCATACAATTATTGTACATATATAAATTAAACATTCCACTGATTAATTTAATTGTCTACCCATTTATCATCTGATATACTGTAAATTACACTGAAAAGCCAAATTTTGAGGAAAATAATATAAAATTATCATCTATGTATAACTATCTATATATTTAATATACTATTCATCAATTTTAAAAAAGAATAAAAATCAAACTGCTGATTTTAGAAAACTGTTTGAGAAATTAATGAGTAACAATAATAAGATAGTTCACTACACAGGATAAATAGTTGTTTTTAACACTTAGAAAAAAGATAATTTCAATTATTTTAAAAATAAATATATGAAAATTACATTTAAAAATTAAATGTAAATAATGTATTTTCATCAGTAGGATACATCATACACCTCTCAATAGGCCCAAAATACAAATCTTACCTTCAAAACTCTCAAGTAGGACATGGTGTTCGTTGTAAGTATCTGAAACTAAACTAATAAAATTAAATATTAGTATATTTAAAAATTCATTAAAGGAAGAGTAAAACGATCCACTACAACATTTACTAAGTAACTGATGTCTCATTTTTATCTAATGAAATTTTAATTAAACTAGTCCTATTCAATCCTGCACAAATTTTGTGCATATGCTAGTAGGTAATATTAAATAATGCCAAAATAAGTAATTAAAAATTTTGTTTCCTTTAACTTTATTGAAACTTCAATATATTAACTAACTCCCAAGCATTTTGGTTCAATTTACAAATAGAACCAAAATATTTCATCCTGTTCAGCGTTAAACATTTTTCAAAAATTAATCACTTCATTTTATTTATCTTTATTGGGGTTAATATTTTTTTAGCTACTTCAAGTAACTTAACAAAATTCACTTAAATTTTCAATAAGAATAATTGTTGTTCCTTCTTCCCAATCATTTCTATTAAAAAAAAGAAAAAAGTTTAATGGGTAATCATAGAAAACAGTAGAAATGCCACATTATGTCCGTAACTGAATAGAATAAAAAAAAATGTAGAATTATATTTCATATCCACAAACGTTTTATTTGTAATTCAAACAAGGGGTAGAACAAAATAAGATAAGACCATCATTCAAAGACTTGAGTGTTGGTGGTGCAGATAAAAATTGACTAATTTCTATGTTATAGATTATTCTTCTCTGCCATTTCTAATTTTAATGATCTAGAATATAGTTGATACAATTTCCATAGGCTCTTGTAATGTAATTAGAATAATCACCCCCTATAATTTATAGCTGATTTGATTGATCTATTTTTTTGTACATTTGTCTTTATGTCGATCTGAGGTCAAAAATATAATACCGATTAATATATGTTAAAAAAACTATCCATAGTTGATTTGAGCTACATTCACAGTCGTTTGTTAAGAAATTCTTATGATTTAAAAGGAATATTGAAGCTCTGCATCATATATATTTTTCTCATTTGAAGAACTCCAGTTACAAAATGTTACTGGTTGAAATGAAGCCCAGAACAGATCAAGTGAGAATTTCATAAAATAGCAAAACATTATCCATTGAAGCAGATTAAATGAGAGTTGAGTAGGTGTAGTTGAGTGTGTACTTGTGTGGATACATAACAAATTACAAATATGCAATACTCTTAACAAACATATGTAGTGCTATATTTTCATGGTCTCTTTAAAGATTAATTGAATCATCTTCAATCTTAATTATAATGGCAGGTATATAAGTATACAACTTTATTTAAAAAACAGTAACTAATGAATATGGTCAAAATGTTTTATATATGTATATTGTATTCCTTAGCTTCTCATTTGCTCACAAAGGCTAATATAATAGATTGCATTTATCAATATTTAACCACCTATATTTCTAAGAGCCTTTTAAAATACAGATATATGTTGTATAAAGCAGTTTTATATACCCCAGCCTATTTGTTCTTCTTTTACTTACTTTAAAATTACTTAACTTTAATTGGTTCACTAAAGGGAATCTAGATTACACTTATATATAAACATGCAAAATATGCAAACATTTCATAGTTTTTATTAAAAACGAACCCCAAAACATGGATGGCAAGATATTTTTATGCATCCACACACATTTCATACATATGCATATTGAATAATCCATAAAACAAATTTTAAAAAATAACAAGGGTACAATATATATAAAATTAAATCCTGGATGCAAAGTTGGTCAGTCTACCATGCTTACGTCTACTTTCTTTTGTACAACTTATGCTTTTCTTTTTTAAAATACCAATTAAGAGAGCACATAAACTATAAGGAATGAACAATAACCATAGATGATACTACCAAAATAGTTATGATAACACAATAATTAAGAATTAAATTTTATAAATATATATATATATATATATATATATATATATATATATATATATATATATATATATGGGGGCTCAGGTTGGCCGTGCGAGTTAAGACGTTGGTCTTAATCTCATGTGGTAGACCTAGGGTGGGTGGTTCGATTCCCGTCCTGGGCAGTAGAAATTTATTTAGTGACGGACTCATTAAATGAACTCCTTAAGCCCACCCTGGCTAGAAAAGGGTGGTAACCTGTAGTTAACCTGTCCCGATTAGCTACAGTAGCATAAAGTGGACGTAAATAATAATAAACAAACTATATACATATATATATATATATATATATATATATATATATATATATATATATATATATTAGTTATTTCTTTAATGCATAAAAGAATTGCTTGCCAATTTTGTTTTTTCAATTGATATGTAGAAGACATAGTTTTCAATTTATCAGAAATAAATAGCAAATTCAGTATTCAGAGTAGGCATGGAATATTAAGAACTGACCAAGAATCAATAAATTATTTGAGCAGTTCAAAAAATTGATACATTTATGAAACCCTCCACAAATTCAGGATAGAAGAGCAAGAAAGGTAACTTTTCTCCCAAACCATGATGGTATAATTAACCACACAGTCATTAAAAATTAATCATCACATAAAAATAAATTTATACAAATACTTCCTATATTTTATAGTTTACTTCATTAAGAAATATAATTTATAAACTTTGCATTACTATAGTGTCAAGTTATTAGCTTTTTGGGAGGTTTTTATTTTCCAAAGCATTCCCGTGGAATGAGTAACACTATTTAATTTAAATATTTAAAAAAACAACTAAATACTAAAAATTATAACAGCAATCCGTTGACCATTTTATCATAAAAGGAAACCTAAGACCTGAAGTTTCGGAATTAGTACCAAATATATATATATAATTTACAGTAGACCACATATACGCATATAGAACAAGCTTAATAGAAACATTGTTTAAGAATGAGAACGAGATCTTGAGCGTGAATGGGATCTTGACCGAGAAGCAGATGAGTAACTTCGACGAACAGGTGAATATGTGGGCGAGCCTCTCCTTCTAGGAGAGTAACTTCTACTTCGTGATCTTCCTCCTCGCTCTCCACTACTTCTTTCTTCACTTTCCCTTCCATAACCAGAATAATCCTCTTTGACACGTATATATGATGTTTCTCCCTGAAAATACAATAAAGAAAATTTAACTACAATAAAAATGAAATTAACTATTTAAAATAAAAATAAACATTAATCAGTATTGGAGATACGTCAATAATTAAAAAGTCTGCCACACAGGGGCTGCGTAAACTAAGCAGATTTCCCTTGTGAAGTTTAACAATAGATAAATCTACATACCGGTATCACAACACCACTGTGAATATTCAGTGAATAAATACAAACTCCAATAAGAAACCTCCTGACAGAAAGCTTCTGAATTGTAAACAAACAGTTCTGCCAACTTATTACCGGAAAGAAAAACAATTACTGTAATATATCTGAATATAACATATTAATTTGATTGAAAACTATTTACTATATCTAGTACTGTAATTTATAATGAACCAAAATAATTTTTATCTCAATCAATCAAATTTAAGTAGTCCAAAAACATAAGAAGGGGGGGGGGGGTCACCACAACATATTTGCATGTATCTCGTATAATAAATGTCTTTTGAAAACAATATTGGGTATTTAAGCTTCGAACGATGTGGTTTATTATATAACCAAGTATTGTTTATATAACATGAGAAGTGGGGGTTTGCTGAAGACTGAAAACTGCCAATACCTCGGTAAATATTCAAGCTAGAAAATAAATGTATATAACAATATTTATAGTAAATTTAATTTGCAATAAGATTGACTATATACATTTTTTCGATCCGACTTATAGTAACGGATTTATTTCGAAAATCCTCCCCTCTAAACCCCCCTCCCACTGGTCCGATTTCAGCCGTTAACGAACTTGATCTTTATTTTTACATAAAACGTTTAAATATTGAGTTTGGTAACGATCAAGCAAAAATTGCGACCGCTAACAGACAAATACGAGAGAAATCAGCTTTTGAGGTTATATATATATATATATCAAGGGACATTTGAAGAAAATTTTTGAAAATCGTGTCATGAGTACAACCTCAATAGCTGATTTCTCTTAAGGGAAATCTGCTAAAATTGGTGATAAACATGACATTAGTCAACCATGATGATTTTGAGGAAACTTAAGTCTCTTCCAGGGAAGCTGGGCTGTAGAGGAATGGATCAATGTGGATGTACAAAGTAGGCCTGTTTTCCTTCACAATGTGTTTATTAAGACATAGTGCATGTTCAGAGAAACAGTTCCATCTTCATGGAAGGCAGTTGCTCGTGGTTCAAGCTACTGCTCTCTAAAGCTATTTGCAGGCACTGAAGATGGCTTTCTTGCTATTGCTCTGAAAGTGCACTATGTCTTAATAAATACATTGTGGGGGGAAAAGAGGCCAACTTTGTACTTCCAGATAATTACGTTTCTTTAATAAAGTACTCAATAGGAGCAAGTACATTTCTGTACTGGACAGTTTCAGATAGCTTAAGTATCCATAGTCAGAGCTACACAGAAACATTTTCATAATATATTAGAAACTGACCAACACTTTTATCAATTTAAAATTATTAATTTGGGTAGATAGAAAACATAAGAAACAAGTGGCAATTCAAACAATTAAATATTAAAATAGTCCCGCACATAGGGGCTGTATAAACTAAAAAGATTTCTCACATGCTGGATATATAACATGCCTAAAAGGAATTAATAAAATATAAGCTAGACATGAGATGTTTAGTGACTGAGATATTCAAATGGACCATTAATACCAATGGACATTATTGTTGAAGGAATTGTGTCATGAGTATAACCTCAAAAGTTGATTTCCCTTAACTTTTTCATTGATCCAAGCCAGAATCTCTCTAAGCCTGCTCAGGGAAGACTGCCCTATTTGCTCAATGCCAGTATACTGGCTTAAGGTTTCTGTGCCAGCAGTGCTATTTTTTTAGCAGATTCCCCTTAAGGGAAATCAGCTATTTAGGTTGTACTCATGATGCGATTTTCGAAAAATTTCTTCAAATGTCCATCGATCCTACCTAGGAGATAACGAAAATGAGGTCCGTTCAAAATTATATATAATTGTGTTGTTGTTTTCGACCTGGTTTTATATATATATATGGGATTGTTTTTTTTTGGAGTTTTTGTCTGTGTTACTGAAAAACTCTTAGTTCATTAAAATATTTCGAGAATATTTATTTTCTCTTCTTCAGGGCTAAAAAGTATAGGCACTACTTTATATATATATATATATATATATATATATATATATATATATATATATTTTGCACATTGTTTTATGTAAAAAGAAAGAACAAGTTCGTTAATGGCTGAAATCTGACCAGGGGGGGGGCTTAGAGGGGGGATTTTCGAAAATTCAAACTATCTCCGTTATTATGCGTCGGATCGAAAAATTGTATAGAACCAATCTTATTGCAAATTAAATTTACTATAAATAATGTTATATACATTTATTCTCTATCTTGAATATTAACCAAGATATTTGTATTTTTATTAAGTGCGTGCCTGATAACTGCATTGAAATCAGCTGAAGTCGGTTCTATTCGGGACTTTCTGCCGAAAGCTAGTTCGGCCGTATCCTTAACTGTTCGGCTCTAGTGAAATTGATTTAGAGACTCGTTCCTACAAATGTTATTAGTAGGCAGATTTCTCTATTGTAAAACTTCAAGTGGGAAATCTGCTTAGTTTACGCAGCCATTCGAAAAGCAAATACCTCAATAATTTATAAATACACTCATAAAAAAGTAATAACATAAGTCCAACAGCTCAACTTGTTTTATAGCCTACACAGGATAAACAAAACAACAGCTTAGTACTTATTTTGCAAATACAAACAGGCAATTATAAAAATACATAGACCGCCCTGCACTTGTAAATCATGCTATTACCACTCACTTGATTTTGACAAGACTTCCATTGTAGACAGAAAAAAAATCACTAAAGTCAAATAATTTCTGAGTTCATTATATACTAAAATCAATCAAAACAGCAATGGTTGTAAAATGAAAGAGTATTTTGTAACCAATAGGAAAGAGGTGTATATCGGTCATGAAAAATATAGAGCAATTATATAATATTGGCATAGAAAAAGATGTTTTATTGGTGACCCACACCATAGTAGAAAAGAAATTTAAGAACATTGAATATTGGGTCTAAAAAATCGTTAAGGGCTTCATTAATGTTTGAGAAGAATGAACATTATGAATAATAAATGTTTATATTATGAATACATAATTTTGATTTTGAATAATATTTTACAATTTATCAGGAATTGACACTTTATTCTTAACAAGCTTCGATATTTGACTGTTATTATAACAGATATAAATTCCTTTAAATTTAGTTGGCCTTTAGAAATATACCTAAATTTGATTTTTAAATAAATATTTTGGGGTGAAACTTACCTCATGTGACCTGAAACGAGAGTCATCTAGTTTTTTGAAGGCATACTTCATATCATCATACCGAAGGAATTCTACAACACCGGTTCCATCTTTAAAAACATCAGCGAAACACACATCTCCAGCTTCTCTCATGTGGTCTTTTAAATCCTGCCAACTTCCAGAAGGAGGAAGGCCTAATAAAAAGTTTAAGTTTAGAAAAATATGTCACTATAATGTTATTTTCTAATGAGGCCATTATATACTTAAACTTAACTGCTTATTTTAATGGCTGTAATATCATTTAATACATTAGCAATGCCACGTAAAGATCAATATTATTATTTATCTACATCTATGCTGGAAACCACATTTCACATGTGTGTTTTCTCTATACAACCTTTGGGTCAATCAAAGTCGCATATAAAATTTCCCTCTTTCCCTCCAATGAGTTATACAAGGTTTAATGCCCACATTGAGTGCAGGCATAAACTTATTCAGTAGCTCTATTTATTCTTTTATGCATTGCAAGTCATCAGATTTGTAAGTTCACTACTCAACTCTCTTTCCTAATAGCCTTTTATCTTTTTTTCTTCAGTAAACTGACTGTTTCTCCATCTGAGATCCCCTCCTATTCATTTTAACTACAGGGAACTTTAACTAACACAGGGACTTCTGAAAACATCAATTTCTACTTTATTTCTCATAATTCTTTCCCCCATAGATTTATGCCAAATGATAGAATCATGCTTTCATTTATCTTTTCAATTTTGTAGATATTGTGTGAATCAAAAGGAAGAAGGAAGCCTGGAAATCATATAAAAGAAGTAAGCTCCAAAGGGATTGGGATGCTTGTGTGCAACTGAGGAATGAGGCAAAAAGGGTTGTCAAGGATGCAAAGCAGAAGTCCTGGGAAGAGCAGAAGGCCTAGAAATAGAAAACCACTATAAGGAAAATATAAAGAAGTTCTGGTACATAACCAAAGCTCTGAGAGGGAAAAGGTCCAAAACAATTAGGAATGTAAAGAATGGAAATGGCAATATTGTGACGGATGATAGGGAGATCCTGAAAGTCTGGAGGGATCACTTCCAGGATAAATTCAGTATGGTGGAGCATCAACCCAATAACTTGCAGAATCTTAGAGGGAGAGGAAGACAAGATGATGACTACCCTGAAGATATAGATGATGCAATAGAGGAGGATGAAGTGGAGGAAGCTATTGAGAAGCTAAGATTGGGTAAAGCTGCTGGACATGACAGAATATCCCCGGAATTCATCAAATATAGTGGACAGGAATTAAGGAAGTGCCTACAAGCCCTATTCCAAAAGATATGGGACGAAAAGAGAATCCCAAATGATTGGGAGAATAATATAATCATCCCAATCTACAAGAAGGGCAGTCAAGCTGAGTGTGAAAACTACAGGCCTATATGCTTGTCCTCTGTGGTGTATAAGCTATACACCAGAATCCTTGAGCAGAGACTAAGGAAAATAGTTGAGGGGGATCTTGAGGAAGAACAGGCTGCTTTTAGACTGGGCAGGCAGGCCCAGGACCATATATTCTCGGCCCGAATGTTAGTGAAGAAGGCATGGAACGGAGGAAGGAATGTCTATCTGGCCTTTCTGGATTTGAAATCTGCATTTGACTCTGTCCCACGGCAAGAGATATAGGACGCTCTAGTTAGCAAGCGTGTTCCACATAACCTCATTAGTGCCATTAAGTCGGCGTATCAAGACCTCCTCCATCTTCTTTTCCATTTAGCTTCTACAAGGGAGTCAAACAAGGGGACAGCCTTAGCCCATTGTTGTTCATTATAGTGATGGACGAAATATGGAAAATCTGCAAAAGAAGGACACCCCGAGCACTGGTGGGCTACTGGAATATGGCGCCCGTTCTAGCCCAAGCAATGTTATATGCCGACGATGTAGTGATTGTGGCGGACTCGCAGGAAAGGCTGCAAACTAGTGTTACGGAGTGGTATGAGGAGCTAAAGAGAAAAGGAATGGACATAAATGTCAAGAAAAGTAAGGTTATGTGTGTAGGAAGAGAAGAGGAAGATGTTAATGTCACCTGCAATGGCGTACCACTCGAGATGGTTGACACCTATAAGTATCTTGGCACACTCATATGCAGGAATGGTAGGATAGATCAGGAGGTCTTGACTAGGGTGAGTCAGGCCAATGGAATTGTCTGCCAAATACGTAACACCCTAATTGCCAAGGAAGAATTGAGTAGATCAACCAAACTCAGAATCTACAAAGTGGTCTTTCTACCAGTGCTTTTGTATGGTGCAGAGAGTTGGACCTTATTGGACAACCACGCAAACAAACTCAAGGCAGCAGAAATGAGATACCTAAGGTGCATTGCGGGAAAAACAAGGCGAGACCGCATCAGAAATGAGCGGATAAGAGAGGACCTTGGGGTGAGACCGATTGGAGAGATAGTTGAGGAGCGCCAACTTAAGTGGTTTGGCCATGTCAATCGAATGGGGGACACAAGAAAGGCCAAATAGTTATATGAAGCACGGCCAGAAGGCAAACGACCCCGTGGTAGACCTAGACTTACCTACCAGGACTACGTAGCTCGATTAGGAGCAGAAAGGGGCAAGACCGTGCCAGAGATGAGGAGACTAGCGGCGGACAGACCCAGCTGGGCAAAGTGGACTGAGGCGGCCCCTCCACGCTTATCGGCACGATAGAGGTAGAAGAAGAAGATATTGTGTGAAAAAACTATTTTTAAAAAATGATCAAGAGACAAGTTTCTTTCCACTTAAAATATTATTTAACAGCATAGATATCACTACTGATTATAAAAAATATTATGCTCTCAAATTTTCTGGACATCAGTTAACAGGATTTTCAATTTTCGCTACGTTGGGTAAGGGGTGGATAGCACTTGATTCTTGTAAGAATCAAGAATGTGTGCAGATGTGTGGTGCGGTAGGGTGTGTGTGTTATTTGTGTGTGCATACCTGGGAATGTGAAAGAGTAAGATAATATGAATATAATAATGTACTAAATTTAATAATCTGTTATTAATTTCAGTTTTCAATTTTTTGGGGTAAATGAATCCATATAGGAAACATAAATGTCTACAGCTGTTCACCCAAAATATCACTATATTTATTTCAATATGACATTTCGGCTTATATTGGCCATCTTCAGATAAATGTAAACATAACTTTCTTTTGTCAACATAAAAAATATATATGTCATGATAAGTGACACATATATCATAAAATATATTTGTAAATATCATAACTTTAACTTATTTATTTAAACTCATTAATCAATTTATTTACTTGATATCAGCATCATAACACATTAATAATCCATATGAGGAGCATGGCCAGCTCTTTGTCAATATCACTTAAAAATAATTATAATAAGTCAACTTATTTAACTGATGTCATAGTGCTTAGATCAACGTGTATAGATAAAGACAAAGGCCCCCCCTACTGTCACAACCTAAACATCATTGCCTCCAAAACATCCTTTCTATTTTATAACACATTAATTTATGAAAAATATATAATCACCTTAAAATTTGGAATCTAAAAGAGACAATTATATTATGACAATTTATTTTTTTAATTATATTTGCATGCAATGTGTTCACTTTACCTGAACCAGTTTTGTAATTTATAGTCTTATAAATATTTCAAAATTAAATTAGTATGTTTCTTGTATTGAGTGTTGTGCTAATTTATGTTTTTTTGTGTCTGCTTTATGTCTATTCTTTTTTTCAAATTTTGTCTAGTCTCTCCAATATAAATGTTGTCACAAACATTACATTTATGATATACTACTCCTATTTGGTTATCAATTTTTATCTTATCTTTTGTGTTATTCAAAGTGTTCGATATCTTTTTATTATTATAATAAAGCCCTGTTTCAGTTTCAAAATCATATTTTTTAAAGGATCTTGTTATTATGTGTGTTAATTTTGGTATATATTTAATGTGTCACACTTATTATGAATTATATATTCTTATGTTGACAATGAAAAATTATATATTTATCTGAAGATGGCCAATATAGACTGAAACATCATATGGAAATAAATATAGTGATATTTTGGGTGGACGGCTGAAGACATTCATATTTCCTATAATGTTTAATAATCTTCATGGGCTATGCTAATACATTTTAATTTAATAGAATGGAAAATGCAATACAAAGTATAAAATTACTTATTTATAGCCTGTCACATGACATATGCAGAGTAGGGTAAGGACCATTTCTCACGAACCAGTCAACCAGTGAGTTTCTTGACTTTTGAATAATCAATTAGGGATATAAAAATAAATATAATTAACCTCCAAGGTATTAAACACAATAAAAATTATTATAAGAGATATTAGATTAAATGCAATATTTTTATATACTACATTAAACTAAATAGTAATAGTGTGAGTAGTAACATATTTGAGAATCAGTCAGATCTTCCTATTTTAAATTTAAGCTGAATAGAATATGGTTAGGTTTACCTGTAACAATAACCCTATATTGAGACCTTCTAGCTGGTGGCCCTCTTCCCCTGCCACCTATACCACTTCCCATACTAGCACCACGAGATCTGTAGCCACTAGGACCCCCTCCCCTGGGGAATTCAACTCTTAGCCTATATCCATCATAATCATAACCATCTCTGGCATGAACTGCATCTTCAGCATCTCTGAAACATGAATAAAACACTTAATAAATTGATACTCTTTGTTATTCAACTTAATTTCAATATGGAGTCTGGAGAAATATGAGTCTGTACCTGATATTGTTAGAGATATTAACAACACAGTTCGAATTCGGTTTTAATTATTTTAAATACAACAGAAATTACTATAAAAATTAGTAAGATATGAGTCAGTGACAATAATAAACAACAATTTCAATTTTAATTTACCAAATAAAATTAAGAAAATAAAGAAATAAAATAAAACTGTGTTGAGGTACATTCTCAGCCAAGAAAACGAAAGAAATGAGCTGTGGTTCAGCAACATAAAGCGTGTGGGAAAGAATTACGATATCACCTTTGGAACGTAATATATAAATATACTACAATCCTGGTCCTATCCTCCTATTGGTGCGATAGTCCAGACCTCAGTGGTAATATCCCTCTCTGTCTGCTATCACCTCTTCTCCAAAATCCAACTGTTCATCCAATATCCTCCAATTTTAAAACCCACGTTACTGACAACATTAACATACCGAATTAAAAATACAAATATAAATGAAATATTATGCATACGAAAAAAAAGTATAAATTCGTAATATAAATAGCTTTTTATTTTTGTATTTCAAAGTAGAATATATTCATAATCTAATAATTTATATTAATTAATAAATAAAATTAAAATAAAAACTTTGAAATTAATATTAGAAAAATAAATTCAAATACGTCAGATATTCATAGAAAAATAAATTTACTTTATATACTTATATTATTATGAGAATAAAAATAAATATACACGCATATATACATATAAAGACAAAACAATTTGGGTTAAGCATTTTTAAGAAGTCAAATTGAAATAAATGGAAGTATTCAAAAACTCTTCAAACTAGTAAACCATTAAAACGTATTCTTAATGGCTATTGATTAATAAAGTAAAGAAAATGGAAATTATTTTTTTTATGAGCTTTTACAGAAATATTTTAGTCTAATGATGAAGTTTTTTTTTGAAGGGTCTAAAATGAGCTGTCATTGTCTTTACTCTATCCTTAATTTTAATAATATTTTTCAATACCAAAAACACTAATTGCCAATTGGCTCAGATTCTATATACAAAGATTAGCAAATTATCAAAATCTTTTTGAAAGGATATACAAAATATTCTTTTGATTTTTATTTGCAATGTATTTATTTCATTCTCTCCCAACCCTATAGCAAGGTGTAAATGACAATGTTAATTGAGTTAGGGTTGTGTTCGCATATAAATAATTTGAGAAACTGATGCTTGATCTTCATAGACCTATATATGTAAAAACTTAAAAATGTATTTTTATAGTGTGTGCTCCCCTTTGCCTGAATGTTATACGGATCATTGAAATGGATCAACAACTGTGTAAAAGTTAATACGAATAAAACAGCCATATAGTTTGCACAACACATACTTTCAGAAAATATAAGTCAATAATTTAACATGGTAATTAAATAATTCGCACACATATTCAATCAAAAATACGTGGAATTAGGTGAAATTAAAAATCATTTTTTCCAGGATTAATTTGAATACTTGTAACTGGAAAAAGCATTACTAAAAGATTCCTCCTGAGCCAGGACGAATAAACAGGTAAACCTCTGGTTTATTCCACCAAACAGCCACAGCATATATAATATGAAATCAGGTTGTCAGCTTAAAACTATAACTGGTGAATGTAAGCGTAAATCTTGAAATCCTCATCCATCAAGGATTACCTGAAATAGCATCACCAATTTAAAGAGAAAAAAAATCAAAAATCTATTGCAACGAGTAAAGAAAATAAAGAATCCATCAGGTTCCAATTGAAATCAGGAAATAAAAATTAGGGAACAGGAAATTCTAACATAGAATAGCAAGTAGACCATGGTTACAATAGTTCAGCCATATTTTCAAAATAAAAATTTCATAAATTAAGAAATAATAATAATTATTAACTATTTCTTGTAAATGAGCAAATAGTGGCTGTGACTCCATTATCCATGTCAAAAATGAATGCTGTAAATCTGTACTTTTAACAGGAGGGCCAAATTGTTGAGTTAATAATGATAATAATGTATGTATAATTATAACATTATCCAAATAAATTACAATTTTTTTAAATAATAAAAGAAAAAGAAAATTTTTCTGAAATATACACACATATACAACTTGGACTATGTAGTCCGTCTGTTGAGTTCTGCCTATTCATTCATGGTTTTATACATGTATACATTTACAAAGTGCAAAAACAGAGAATATTTAATTATTGTACTCATCAGTTAGGAATTTTCGATAGCTTTGTGAGACACACAAATACTTATACAATGCCTGCCAATCTTTACCATTCAAAAATAAAATATAATCATTGTGACTTAATTTTGGAGAACCAAGAAATTGTCTTCTGAATTCCTCAAGTACTGGACATACTGCTATGAAATGAAATGTATTCCCCAACTCATTCATATTGTATAGAGAGCAATATTGAGACTTTGTTCTCACAGCATGGCACTCTTGGTCATATCATGGACTTTTTTTAATACATTTTATTGTTAATTGTCATTAAGCTTATTTCTTAAACAAGAAGAATCTTTAATTAAACTTGTGATTTTATTTATATTTTTCTGTGTATTGCTGTATAAGACTCAATCTTATTTTTTAATTTAGCCTTAAAATATTTCTCATCTTCCTTTGTGTCCATCTCAACTTTTTTTTTTTTTTTTATTTTTTTTTTTATTTATAAAATCCCCTTTCCTTACTTGGTTTTATTTTCTCTATGCTTAAGATGCTTTGCAAAAATCTATCCCGTTTTATTCCATTTAAATAACCTCCCTTTGCGCTTCCAAAATCACTTTCCCTAGTAGCCGACAAAGAATTTTTCTATCCTCACAAAATTTTTACTTCCTACGCGGGTTTCTAAAAAAACAAAAAAATTCAAAACTTTTAACAAACTTGAAAAATTCCATTCATTTTATTTTTAATCCCAGTGACGTTATAAGATAATATATTAATAGTAGTGATTTACTTTTCAGTTGGACACCTATGAATAAAAACTGTAATTATTTATAATTCTAATATATCACAAAACTATATTAAACAGAGGTTATTTTAAAACTATTATCGCAGCTTGAGTATGCTTGACTACATGGTAGATCTCTAATCGAATGTTATTTATAATAGAAAATAATCATTTTTAATGACCTATTTCATATAGCTATAAATACATTGTGATCATTTTTTATTTTATTTAATAAACTAATAATTACCTCTAGTTGCAGACCCCTTCACAAGAAAACTTAAAATTGTACACAACTCTAAGAAACATGTACAACGATTAGAGTTAACAGTCACGCTGAGTGGTTGCCCAACTACCCGAGTCGAGTTTAGGTAGTTTTGCCTATTGTTTAAAAAATCTGTCACCTCTTGGGGTTTTTCCTTTGTCTTATCAGTTATAAGTATGTATCCGAAAGTGCTATGAGAGTGCTAAAATGTAGTTTCATTGATTTCAGTTAAATCCATTTTGTCCATCTAGATTAGTTCAATCGTAAACTGTGGAGCAGGTAAATTGGGACACAACATCTTGACAGCAATGATGATAGCAATCCAAGGTCTTAAAATGAATACAATCCAGGAATGATTACTAGGGACGGCGAGAGCAGAAGTAAAAACTAAGTGTATTAAAACTCACTTTAAGCAGATTTCGTCTTTCACAATTAACGAGGTGGTCACATACAAGGTTGACACAGATACAAGAATGAAAATATATGGGTTCTCATCTTATAAATAGTTGAAAATCATTTTATTTGCAATTGAAAGTGATTAGACTTCTGTAATGAAAACTTTAGCTTTTATTTCAAGAAAATCATTCAGAATTTCTTAAGAACAATTACGAAGGTACCAACAGTATGGTATTGTTACATTCAAAATTAATACAACCAGATCCAGATAGAAAAAAGAAAATATACATCAAAAACATAAATAAGAGAAAAAAATTGTTTTGTAGGAAAAACTACAATAAATTTACCAGAATACTTTTACAAAAAGTATTATATATTTTAAATATTCCTCTAAGTCATAACATTGTTCTTCAGAAAATTACAAAAATGTCATAAAGTATAAATCTGAATGTTGAAATGATCTTTGTTGAAATATCTAAAATAAATATTAAGTTTTCTGAGAATACTATGAAAGCCAATACAGGATTACTACTTCTTGATTATCGGGAGGCCACCCATTTAAAGACAATTATTAAATCATAATTAAAAGTAAATCACTTTATTATTTAAAATAACACTTCTAGAATTTATAAATGATAAAATGGTTAATGGGAGGACACTTTTTATTTACAGATAAAATATTTACTGGTCCAAAACCACTTATCGCTAATATATAGTGGTGGTTCATAGTTGACTAGGATATCTGATGATGAATGAGTGATCGTTTATTAACACCACTTGGTGATCGTTTATTATTACTCCACTTGGACATGCAGAGTTCATGTCGCAGACGATGGCCAAGGACAACTGCTTTATGCAGTTACTCCATAACATTGTCCAGTTTTGGGCTAATTCTAATTTATAATTACATTTGATCATTTAAATATATTCAAGAATTGTTTCAAATAATAAAGTGTTTTTTTCTTTTAATATGATTTAATAATCGTTTTTAAATGGGTAGCCTCCCGATAACCGATAAGTGCCATTAAATCCTATTAAAACTATTTACCATTAATTAATAATATGTAAAATAATTAAAAAATAGAATTGGATATGTTAAAAAATAATAAGTCATATATAAGAAAAAAACGCATTTTTCTTATAACCATATGTACAGCTAGTAGGTAATACCTTGTTTATAAACTGTACTTATATAAAGTGTGTACAGGATCATGGCACCCTATTACTAACAAAGTTAATTAATCTACTCCTTTAGAGTTGATTAATTAACTATTCTACTAACTATCCCATTAGATTAACTACCTATTCCATCCCTGCCAAACAGTGTGTCATTTTATTCTCTGTATATAAAAGCTATGATCTAGCCCAGGGACCTTTTCTATGAACTAAGAATACTGAAGCATAAACCCACTTTTGGGAGGAAGTTTGGGAACCATCCAAAATTATGTTCTATAGTGCATTAAACGTGAGTTTCCTTTATAAAACTCTACATAACCTCAAGTCACTTTGATAAACAAATATAAAAGTCTTCTCTGAGAACCTAATATTGTACCCTAATATATTTCTTCTATGTCAATTTAGTCTTTTTCCAAATCAAATTGAAATACTTCCTAGACTGACCAAACCATAACCAAGTCAAATTCAATTACTTTTCAATTCAAATTGAACTTTGTCCAGACCAAATTAATTTTCTTCCCATTCAAATTCAACATTTCCCAAATTTTATTGAATTATCTACATTTCCAACTTTATGGGTAAAATTTTTCACGTACCTCAACACAACATTACTAAAAAAGTTACGAGATTATAGAGAATTTCTTAATCAATAATGAATCATATAGGTTACTTTAATACCAATTTTGTTTTGAATTTCAATAGATTTACTTGCTAGGACTTTCTCAGTAGTTTACCTGATTTTGCAATGCATGGGAGGAGCTCTGATGTTTGAGTGAAGCAGTGTGTCCAACAAATCATGAACCAGGTAACTGGATAATGGACAGTAATCCTGTCCATCTGGACAAGACCAACCATGACCTCATGGAGAAGGGCATCACTGAGAAAATTGCTGCAAATATTCCATGGACCAGAAGGCTATGTTTATTAAATTAAATGAAGATAGCCATGATGTGAAGGAGGCAACTGGAATATCAGGTTTGAGTTTAGGTACAGCAAAATAAGGTCCCAAAAATAAAAAATGAATAACAGCCAACTAATTCATAAGAATAGAGGAGGGCACGCATTATAATGCTAACTCTAGAAATTATCGAGGCTGTAGAAGAGATGTTTGAACAAAATCTGGCAAAAATATTAAAACAGATAAGACTTGTCATTCATGAAAGAATATTAATTTAAGCAAATCGTTGATTTATAATGGCTTAAAGCAACTTAAAATAATCTTTAAGAAAACATCAAGGTAGTGGATCTCAAAAATTCATTGGACACAAGAAATAAAAGATGAGAATACATCATTGGATTTAACTAGTGGGGACCAGGAGTCACATAAAAAAATATATTCACAAATGAACCAGGTTTTAACTTCCATCTTTGAACAAGTCAATAATGATACAAAAAACATACTTGTCTGTAGTTAACAAACTCACTGTAAGAGGAAGGAATATGACGCTTATATTAGTTTTGAATAGTCATAAATATGTCCACTGTAAAATAACTACAGCTGGATACTGCAAAGCCATCTGGTTTAGAGAATTCTTAACTGAATCCAAGAGAAAGATTAATGGTCTGCGAATACAGTTTATGTTCGCATTTATCAATCTGAAGATGTGGTTACAGGATGCTCATCCTTATTCCCCAATCCACAAGAAATATCCAAAGTGAACCAGGAGAACACAGCCTCTGAGAGAATTTAGGGCATAGTATTTCTTCAGTTGAGACTATCTACATTACGATCTGAGTGATGGATATGATAATGCAGCAGCCGATGGCAATTTTAAACACTAATTTCATTAAAGAAACGAATGAAAAATGTAATTTTTAAATACTGAAGTTCATTTTTTTTGTAATAAATTATTTAAATAATAAGAATGATAAATAATGATAACAAAGTAAGTTTAATAATTTTGTACAAATAATGCATTTCAAGATAATTAGTTTTAGTTCAAGAGATAACAATTAAACACTTTACTTTTCACAACTAAAATATTTTTTCTGTAATTGAAGAGTATCATATTTTTAAATAAACCACTCATGTTTAAATAAAAATGTGATTAAAAAATACAATTATGTAATTTAGTGTCCTGAAAAAAATTTGAATTGAAGGTTGAAGTAATTTGAAAGTTGAAAGTCATTTATAAAAAGTTAGACTTGGTTAGGAAATAACTGATTCCGATTTGGATAAAGTTCTATCTCATTGGGAAGTACATTAATTAGATTTGAGGAAGTTTATTTGTCTTGGTAAATGCTCAATTTATCTTGGAAAATATCCAATTTGACCTCTAAAGTACAGCAGGCTTATACCTAAAAATGAACCTATGATAATATTCAAATCATTTATAGCTCTCGCATCTTTTCATCAGTGCAACCAAGTCCTGCTTAAACCTAGTGCAGCCACCAAAGAGATGTTTCACTCATGTCCTATCTATCACAGTTGGAATAAACAATGTCCCTCATCAGCTCCATTCTTGTTATAACGCATATATAATGGGAAATATCTATTATAATATAAGTCAACACAGCAGCGGAGCTAAGGAGCCAAGGGGCTATCAAAGCCCCGGCAGTATGAAGCTTTATTTTTGCCATCCTGTGAGACAGTTTGGCCTGCAATACTTGTAGACCAATGCTGAGTGTAATGCTAAAAAGATTAGCATTATATCAGGTAATATTTTCCGAGGTTCAATCTGAATATATTTCACTGCTACCAAAATAGTTTATAAATAAGGGTGGTTAAAGTTTTAAGGGGAAAACACTTAACCTTCTAACAAAGCCCATTTCGCTAATTTACCAACAGCTCATCCTGTATTGTACCAGTGTTTATTTATTCAACCTATTTTTATTCTTTCAAAATATATTAATTTCCCCCCCTAGAAGTTATTTGGGAATATTTTTATAATTATGTTAAAGTTAAAATGTGTATTGACAGGTATAAATTATGCTCTTCTGTTTATATATAATTTATAAAATTCAAAATTGTATTATGCACAGTTTTGTTTAAGCAGATAATCAAAAGGGGAAATACTGATCGAGGTACTTTCAAAATAGTACATTCAATTATTTATATTCAAATTCATTGTTATGCACATGACACGTGAAAGGCAAAAATTAAAAATTTTAAAAGACTAAAACGCTGGTGTGAATAGCATTTAATGTATATGAAACATCATATTAAGACATGTAAACTGAAAGCACGAAATCAACAGTAAATTCCTATAGAATATTAAACACTCATGTCATAGCTTCACACGGTGTTTGTAAATAAATAAATCAATTATAAAGGAGTCAAAATTAAAATGTTAATTTACCTAATTAAAATTCAGTAGACAATATATTCAAATAAACTTAATATTTGCATATTCTAAATAAACTTAGTTGGGGCAGAAACTAAGAAAGCAATCCTATACATCATTCTCAACTATTTCACAAAATAGGCTAATGGATCGTGAAAATAAAATGTAAAAAAAAAATAAAAAACGTTTTGTAAAAATGATTGAAATTGAACTGTTATGGTCAGATTTGAATGTATGGGTGTTTCTAAATGATAAGAAATACTATTCTGACAAAATAAATACCAACCAATTGAGACCACTAAATGTAATTTAGCAAAGGTTAAAAATATACAGCTCAAATTGTAAAAAGAAAGCTAAAACTATGTTTAGCCAGACAGACAAATAGACAAAAAACAAACATCAAACAATAATGAATCAAAAAACCATTTGAACAATAGTGCACTTTTACAAAACTATTAAGAATATGTTTTAAAAAATAGAGGAAACAGCAACATCCTATAACAAGGACAGCAACCAACACAAGTCATATTGTGATAAGGAACAATATTAACTTCATAATTATTATAAGCCCATTAGAAATATACTTAAGCCCAATGGTCAACTATTAAAAAAAAAAAAAAAAATGTTCAGGGCAAACATTTGAACAGAACCCTAATAAACCTGCTATAAAAACGTAAGCCATCAAATACACAGATTAAAAGATAAAATTCGCTAACTATTCATTCACTTTTGGCTGCTTAAAAATGCTTAAGACTGTTTTTTAAATGGTATTAAATTAAGCCATATAATTAACTTAAATAGGGGTTCAATGGGATAAATTAGAAATTTACATAAGATATCTTACCTAGAATCCTCGAATTCAACGAAAGCAAAAGGTGGACCTCGTCTATTCTTGAGGTCCACAAAAGTCACCTTCCCAAATTTGTAAAATAAATCCTGTATATCTTTGGTCCTAATGTCAGGGGGCAGATTGCCCACATATATTCTGCATTCATTTCGCCCAGACATCATGAAAGTATAAACGTTAAAACCCGGTCTTCAAATGCCCCCCCAAACACAATGTTGTAGCTGAGCAGCTAGGCTCATAATAAGCTCCAGTCACTCTCTCATTCACTCTCTCCCCCCCATTATCCGATCAATCCCTCTCACTCCCTCTTCATTTATACAGCTAAGCTGAATCTATTACAAAAAGCAATAAAAAAAAAAAAAAAAAAGGATTTTTCAGGCCGTTTATTTTGAATTTATTCAACTTTTGAATCATTCATAAAATGAGCCGATGTAGAATATTTTCTTCAAATTATATTTAAAGTATGTAATACGCCGAAAGCACCCTGCACATAAACTCACTTAAAGCTGATAGAGTAGTACTTTATAATAATCGCAGATATGCAATTAATTTATTTGTTGCTTAATTTAAAAAGTCCTTAAAAAATAAAGGATATGTTTAATTAGCTGTACAATCTAGTTAACAAATCTTTATTCATATTTAATTTAAGCCTACGTTTCAATTTAATTAAACGTTAAGCATTTAAAAAACATTCCATCGCACAAAAATGGGTACATTCAGTAGATTTTCCATTTCCTAGATTGACACGCTGATGATGTTACATATATTGTAGTATATCTCCCTTAATAAGAAACCTCTATACACTACATGAAATTTAAACTAGGCATGAATGTTCAGGAATATAGCTGCTTTAAGTAAAATTCACATTTGTAGAAGTACATCGGCGTTGACTGATTGCTAAAAATACAAATAACTCGGTTAATATTCGAGTTAGAGAAGAAATGTATAGATCAATAATAGTTTTATATTACATTACAAAAAATCAATATATATATATATATATCGGCGAAGTCAGCTTCTAAATCTTCCGAAATTACAGAATGTTACACAAAAATACCGAAGACACTCATTAAACATTTACTGCAAACAGACAGCATAAAGAAATGGGAACAGAATTGGACAGTGACAAATAAAGGACCAACATTTAAAGACTTTCATCAATTAGTTTTATTGCTAGCCATTTTGATAAATCAAAGTAGTAGAGGATAGTAGGGTTTCGGCTAAAGAAAAGTTTTCTTACTAATAAAAGTCTACAAAAAGAATTAAGAAAGAAGAAGAAGAAAACTTTTCTTTAGCCGAAATCCAACTATCCTCTACTACTTTAAAGACTTTCATTCCCGATATTCCAGAATATTTGTACATTAAAGATACGCCTACTGACTTTTACACTACACAATTATAAACTGGACATATCTCAATTAAAGTGTACCTGAACAGATTTAAACTGACTAATAACCCATTATGCCTATGTGATTTTACTACTGAACAGACTTACACCCATCTCTTACATGACTGTACACTGCTTTCAAACGAAAGGTGCCTTTTAAAAGAAACAGTAATGAAAATGACAAACCGATGGCATTTTTTTCAACTAGCATAGCTAAAATTTCATCTTCATTTTTTTGGGCCCAATATTATTACTAAATATCCTTCATGATTTCACACTCATGGGTTTCTATTATCTCAAATATATTTTTTGCTCGAGAAATTTTATTAAAGACTACCTACTTTTTCAATGTGTTTTATTTGTTTACACTTTCCCCAGTCACTTCCTAACGATTTTACATTCAAGAAAGCCAGGTGGTTCCACTTGCCCCGCAGTCCGGGGTAAGTGGAACCCAAGGCCAACTAAAAAATTTTATGGATATTGCGAAAAGAATATTTTAGTCAAGCTTCTCAAAAATCAACCTTCGATTAGGGGTATTCCAATGGACATGCACACAAAATTTTAGAAAATTTGATGATGAACCTTAAGAGTACTGACAGGTTAAAGTTGAACTAACGATATTAGCGGTTCCACTTACCCCGGTGTACCTTACCTTTTAAAAGAAACAGTAATGAAAATGACAAACCGATGGCATGTGTATAAACTAGCATAACTAAAATATTCATTCTTCTTATTCTGGGCCCAATATTATTTATATATCCTTCAAATTTTATGGCATGGGTCTCCAATAAAAAACATTTTTTCCCCGTGCAAATTTTATTGAAACTGCCATACATGTTTCGTGGCTTATTTGCCACCTATTCAGGGGCTATCCATTTCTGAAGTGCTCGTTTACATTTTATATTACGTTGCGACTGTCCTCACAAAGAAGGCATATGATATTTTTTTGTTATAATAAATTTATTAAAATCATTGATAATTCACAATATAAAATTTTAGATCTAGAAGTTATATAGGTTTAAAAAAATTAAATTGTGAAATACTGAAATGTAATGAAATGCTCGTTAACCCTATAAAAGATTTCAAAATAAAATTAGTCGTAGAAACATTTATCTCTTTTAATACAAACGTTTACTATAATAATTGTTTTCATAAAAAATCAAAACACATTATTAAAAAAAAAATGTCAATGAAGTATCATATGCCTCCTCTGTAAGGACAGTCGCAACGTAATTTAAAAGGTAAACGAGCACTTCAGAAATGGATAGCCCCTGAAGAGGCGGCAAGTAAACCATGAAACATGTAGGGCAGTTTCAATCAAGTTTGCACCGGAAAAAAATGTTTTTTATTGGAGACCCTTGCCATAAAATTTGTTGAATATAAAATGTTGAACGGACCTCATTTTCGTCATCTACTAGGTAGGATCGATGGACATTTGAAGAAAAATTTCGAAGATCGCGTCATAAGTACGACCTCAATTGCTGATTTCCCTTAAGGGAAATCTGCTAATACTCCGTACAACCATCGACATGTTTGAGGATGAAACCACCCCACCGAAAGCGCTTGTACTCGACGATGGGGCAGTAATGATTGCGTCTACCGATAGATTTGACAATATTATAATTATAAATTTGAATGGGCCTCACTTTCATCATGTAATAGGTAAAATCGATGAAAACCTCGACATGAGTACAGCTTGAATAGCTGTTTTTTTTCAAGGATAGTATCCCCCCCCTTTAGCCACCAATAGTTTACTGCTGCCAAAATCAATAACAAATCTATTGGAGTTATAACTCTTCCCGGCAGAAAGCAATTTTGCCGTTATAGAGCATGCTACGAGCTGGAAATATTACTCAAGTCATAAGCAACTGACAGAGGGGAATTGTTGAAAATTAATACATATAAATTTAGGATGTACATAACAGTCCAATTTCGAAGAAAAAGATTTAACGTAAGTGTCCTGCTTAGACGAGAACGGCTTAATAAAAAAACGGGCATTATTGTTCTTTGTGCACAATCAGGAAAGGGATTAGGGATAGGTCCTACAACTCTTTTTTTTTTTTTTAGTATTAAGAATAATCTTATCATTTTGTCGTTGATAATTACTCCCCAATTTAGTCTAAACCTTGAAATGATATCGAGATGAGAAATACATCATCTACAATTCTTCAGAACATCACCATCTGCATTTCTTGAATTAGTAAGAAAGTGTGCATTCAGTCTGAATTTTCCGAATGAAGATATTAAATAAACGGTTAAATCCAATTGGCGAAAGAAAGCAACCTTGCTTTACTCAATTTTAAAATTAAAGGGAATGAAAGAAACGACAATTCAGGATATAGAATAGGTCAAGACCTTTGGCAAGTTAGTAAGTAGATTTGCCCGCTTTCTCAGGAACTGTGACTAACAATAAGTAGTTAATATTTTAACTTCTTTATCTGCCTACAATTTTTTTTATAATTTCGCCTATAAAGCTTAAGCGGTGAGCCAATCGGGGCAATAACCTATTTAGCCCTTGAGTAAAAGTTATCCTTAATTAATTTAATGTAAATACAGACAAACTTCTGATTTGTATTAGCAGATTTCCCTTAAGGGAAATCAGCTATTGAGGTCGTACTCATGACGCGATTTTCGGAACATTTCTTCAAATGTCCATCGATCCTACCCAGGAGATGACGAAAATGAGCTCCGTTCAAAATTATATATATATATATATATATATATATATATATATATATATATATATATATATGTCTGTTAACACTCTAGCGGTCACAATTTTTGTTTAATCGTCACCAAACTGTGGTTGGTATTTAATCGTTTTATGTAATAAAGAAGATCAAGTTCGTTGACGGCTGAAATCGGACCATTGGGAGGAGGGTTTAGAGGGGGGAATTTCGAAAATTTGAAATATCTCCGTTACTATACGTCGGGAGGGGGGATTTTATAGACACAATCTTATTGCAAATTAAATTTACTATAAATATTGTTATATACATTTATTCTCTATCTTGTATATTAACCGAGATATTGGGATTTTTATACAGTGTAACGGACGAGCTATAGTCGCTTTAATCGTTCCCGCCGAAAGCTTTCATCACTGTTGGCACTCGTATGGAGATTTCTCTATTTTATAACTTTACGTGGGAAATCTGCTTAGTTTACGCAGCCCCTGCTTGACAGACTTTTTATTGTGTAACCCCGAGTAGCTTTCCCAAGGTAACGCCATATAAGCGAGTCATTGACTCTGACTCTAATCGTATACCTCTATGTACTGATTCGATGTATTTTAAATCCCTGCTATCACATATGTAACAGTGGTTTCATGTAAACAAGTGAAGGTGATTATAGTGTTTCTGTCATAGCCTCTAAATGATCCATAAATCCATTTGGGTTTTGATTAAATGTTAGCTGGGCTTAGAAAGATATGGCCGGCATGGAAGGTTCTCTTAGCAAATGGACTAATGTTATGAAAGGATGGCAGTACAGGTGGTTTGTCTTAGATGACAATGCTGGGCTCTTATCTTATTACACAGTAAGAAATATATCTTTTATATTACAAAAACTAACACCTAAGTACTTTTTCTAGGTTGGCTTTTTCTCTGCTATGTGAATTAATTTGTCTAGTAGTGTTATATCTCAAAACTTCTTAAGCCTGGGCTAAAGTTAGTTATTTATTAATAAAAAAGTGTATTAATTAAATAAATAATGGACAGATTATTTTGACAGAATATCCATAGACTTTATTTAATCAACATTGGTTAAACTATCCAATATCATGACATTTTGAATGTGAGTTGTACGTACATAAATATTGGATACCCTCAAATCTAAAGGGGGATCATTCAAAGTTAGAAAATATATTTGTAAATACATTTTTTAATATTATTTTCATCGAAAAAAGGTAATAAATGTATTGTGTTAATTATATATTTCTGAATCTTAAAGCGTTGTGTAAATTTCATAATTTTGACATCCAACTTCTGGCCGCAATTTGATTGATAGTGATTCGTGAAGATGCCTTAATAGTATTACGAAATTATTTGTATCTTTATTGAGAGAATGAATATTGTTATTATTACCACTGGAAGGAATAGGAGTTTACTTCAAAATCAAGCATATATTTACTAATAATGGTTTTATCCAAAACAATATTTAGAACAAATTGTGCTTAGAATATAGAAATAGTGTATAGAATCAAGTCCTGAAAGATACTTATTTCAAAATTGGTACGTCTGCTTGCCAAGTTCAATTCATTTGTGTTCCTTAAAAATTTGTCAATAGAATTGAGAAATATTTTGTGCAGTTATTAAGGGAATAAATGTCCACATGCACGATTTTATACTTTATTGACACTGAAAAGATCGGGCAATTACTTGGAAGTCAAAGTATATGTTTGTCATTATCATCGTTATTGTTACATTGATTACAAAAAGAGAAAAAGTAATCTTGTGGGAAGAAATTCAAAATTATTAGTACTTTGTCACCATATCATAGTTCTTTGATTTTAGAGGAGAATATCTGAACAGAGTTCACAAATATTCATATCATCGTAATGTTTACGGGTATAATAAGAGAATTTCTGTACACAAGGATATTTGAGATATGTGAAGAAAACAAAAGGGTTATTTAGTGCTTATGTTATTCCAATCTTTGTTTTTACCCAGGAAATCATAATTATTTCAGCCTGTATATGATAGGTAACATAGTTGATAAATAAAATGCAAAAAGACGAAAAGTTATTGCGTGGAGTAATGAAAGGAGTACAAGTGATTGGAGATGTACTCAGCTGTTTCACCCATTTATTTGTTGAGGGTTCGATTCCCGCATGGGCAGTATGAATTTATTTTACGTTGAACTCGGTACATAAAATCCTTAGTCCTACCCTAGCTAGAAAAGGGTGGTAACCTATAAATAATCTATCTCAGTTAGCCGTTGGAGCATAAAGTGAGCGTTAGTAATAACAACATTTATTAGCATTACTCCTAGAGAATTTTTATATTATATACTTGTATTCTGTAGCGATCAGTTATTACTGACCAGTGTAGTGCCAGTATTTCAATAAACTTTTAATAGCATCTTTTAAAAAAAATTCTTACTGTTTTCTTTGTAGCTATGAATATGATGCTCAATGCATGTGAATACATTTTTTTTGCTCTAGTTTTAACTTATTTCAGAAATATACAAATTAATTTCAATTCTTATTACTCTTCATTACTCATAGGAGTATAGATGGTTGTACACAATTCTTATTGTTTTCTGCACAATTCCTTTTGTCCAAGTGGAATTTCATGAAAAATTCTTAAACAAGGTATAGAATATACAGCCTTTGCTATCAAAAAACATCTATAGTTTCTTAATTCTTAATCTCTTTTTTTCTTGGAAGTTGGGAATGCAATGATTATATATGCCTCCTTTTTCTGTTCTCCAGCAGAGCAGTTTCAACATTTAGTTTCAAACTTCGCAGTGAGATCATGCATAAGACCTATTAATGCCTCACAATTTATGACAATTATGTCAGCTCTTGAGTTTGAATTACCTTCAGCTTAACAAGTTACGTACTTGTAAATTTTCATTTCACTCTTTTTTCTGAATAATTTGGTAATGAAAGAGCATACTTCTTTTGATTTATTCAAAGTTCATATTTTTGATCAGAGCCCAGGATATAGGGTAATGATTCTTCCTCTCCTGCAGTGAAATCCTCTGGAGGTCCTGTCATGAGATTTCCTTGCTGGAATGGTCTTGCAGTTTAATTTTGTGTACTGTGGACCATGTAAACTTATTTTTTTTTTTTATGCCATGTATTTAAAGGGCATATCATTAAGCCTGGTCATGTCTGGTTGAGAATATTGGCTTTTCAATTTGCTTTGAGCTAAAGGGATGTGCTGTTCTTTTTTTGAGCATTGTTAGTATTTGTCAGTTTAAAATTAAATCCCTTGATTATATATTTTTTATTTGTAAATTCCTTGATTATATATTTTTTATTTGTTTCAATGAATTTATTTACCGCCCTTCAATACTCATAAGACGGCTTCCTATTTATTCCTTTCTAGAGATGTTAATCCCAACATAAATTTTAAAATTTAGCTTTAGTTCTATTGGGCTTAGTCTACTCTTACAGATGTATAGTATATTAGAGCTTGACTTTGCCAGAAACTAAAATTTAATTCTCCTGAAAGTCTCATTCAATTACGATGCCAAAACAATGTGTGGATATTAGGCTTCTTTGTGACACACCTTTTTGGAAATCTGAATCTTTGGTTGAGACTTTGGTTATGTTAGGATATAAGGATATGTTTGGATAAGTTCTTACAGAGACTTGCCAACCACTGAATGAAAATGACTATGCTAACTAGATGAAGTTGAACCTAATTTGAGTACAGAGGACTATTTAAGCTTTAGATTTTTAATTCCATGTATTTAAATGGTATATCATTAACCCTACCCATGCCTGGTTAAAAATATTGGCTTTTCAATCTGCTTTCAATCAGCCTGCACAAAAATATTACAGCACGTGCACAAAAAGAAAAACAAGTAGTTTTAAAAAGCCAATTCCTTCCTATTTCTTGTTTTTATAAAGATTTTAGTGATTTTATTATCCATTTTTGAATTCTGCCAGTATACTTTGTTTTAAATTGCACAGGCCTTCTATTTTCACATTTTGTAAATTAACTTTATTTTATTTTTAGTCTAGAGAGAAGATGATCCGTGGTGTTAGAAGAGGATGTGTAAGATTAAAAGGAGCTGTAATAGGTATCGACGATGAAGATGATAGCACATTTACCGTTACTGTTGATTCTAAAACCTTCCATTTTCAAGCAAGAGATGGTGATGAGCGTGAAAAGTGGATTCGTTGCCTAGAAGATACAATTTTGCGACATGCATATGGTTATAAGAGTCCTAGTTCAGTGAGTAGATGAATTTTATTATTTTTATCATTTGACCATTATTCGGAAACAGATGTTACAAAACTAACTTGCTCTAGTGTATTTTCATTATTTATATGTCCTGTTATGTTGTATATTATGTAGTGCTTATCGGTTATCGGGAGGCCAGCCATTTGAAGGCGATTATTAAATCATATTAAAAAAAACACTTTGTTATTTAAAATAACATTTCTAGAATATATTTGAATGAAAAAATGTAATTATAAATTAAAGTCCGCCCAAAACTGGACAATGTCGCAGAGTAGCTGTATAAAGCAGCCATCCCCGGCCGTCGTCTGCCACATGTACAACTCTGCAAGGTAGCTGGCCTAGGGGTGTAATAATAAACAATCACCAAGTGGTGATAATAAACATCAAGTGTTGTTTAAACAGAATGACTCAGATAACCTAGTCAATCAAGTATGAACAAGCCTAAAGTGATAGGAATAACACCGAATAGCGATATGCGGTTTTGAGCCAGTAAATATTTTATCTGTAAATAATGAGTGGCCACTTGTTAACCATTTTATCATTTATAAATTCTAGAAGTATTATTTTAAATAATAAAGTGATTTTCTTTTAATTATGATTTAATAATCGTGTTTAAATGGGTGGCCTCCCGATAACTGATAAGTACCTATTATGTATGTATACATATATATAAATACTAGCTAAGGTACCCACCAAAATCGTGCCTGGGAAATCATTGTTGACTGACTAATGATGGTATTTTTTTAGCAAGACTTCAATGTATACAATTACACTTCCCTCCACGGCGTATTGTTTTTTCCGAAATAGCCAATCCTAAAGGGTAACTTTTGGGGACTAATAGAATAGAAATTATAGTTTTGAAGAATAAATGAAAATGTGTTCCTAATCTATCCCTTTAATAATTCAAACCATAATCATAGATAGCATTTATTAGAATTAAATATCATCTATAATGAACATATTTCCTGTCAAAAACCAATCTGAGCACATATAGTTTAAGCATAGTTATGTACATAAGATTATATTCGTAATAGTGAATCTCAGTGGAAATCACTTCGAGTAATGCCAATATTTCACAGGAAATGAGTAAACTCAATTAACTGTTTTAGCCTCCCGTCTACTCTTGCATAAGGGATATCAACATTGTTTTCCTTAAATTATTGATTCAAAATATTATTTTAATAATTTATCTACCTGGTGGAATTAAATAACAGTGATACCCTAAAAATAATTTAATTGATATTCAAAAAGCTAGGTGAGGGAGAGTGATCGTAGCCCTCCCTGCAACCTAAGTATTACTTTAAACAATCATATAGAGTTTAAACGCATAAGTTACTCTAAATAAAAAATTGTACACCTTCGAAAATGTGTGCATGTTGGCCAAAAATCCAATAGGAAACAAAGTACGACTATTTTTCATACAAAGCCTCCCTTACAACCCCCACTCTAAGTCATCCCTAGAAATTTTGATATAGCTTATAATCATAGAAGAGTTAATACTTATGCAGTTATCAAATTTTTTTTAGTCCAGTTGAGTCATTAGTTACCAATAAAATTGTTGACTCCCGCTATAGTTTTAGCGCATAAATCATTTATACTTAGGTATACGACAAAAGCATATATATAACAAAAGTTACTCTAAATAACATAATAAACAATTTTTGTTATGTGCATATTTGATGTAAAAGCAACAGGAAACAAAATATCGCTATTTTTAATTTCAATCTTCCCTTACAACCCCCACTCCTGCTCATCCCTAGAAATGTTGGTACAGCTTATTATCATGGAGGAGTTTGTGCTAATACACATACCGAGTTTTGTTTAGTTCGGTTGTGTCTTGTGGACCAAATAAAACTGTTGACTCCCGCCATAGTTTATAGCGTATAACTCATTTATACTTTGGTAGATGAAAAAAGTGTAAATAACAAAAGTTACTCTAAATAACAAAATAACCAACTTTGGTTATGTGCATATTTGCCGAAAAAGTGAATACGAAATGAATTATCGCTATTTTTAATTTCAGTCCTCCCTTATAACCCCCACTCCTGTTCCACTCAGGGAATAATAATATAGCATAAAGTCTAAGTTGGGTTAGTAGTAATATACATACCAAGTTTCATATAATTTAGTTCAGCCGTTTATGTGTGAAAAGGTAACAAACAAACACCAAAGAAACAAAATGCTGTTATGGTGTCTTTGACATGCGAAACGAAAAAGTATCTTGAAATTTCAAAAAAAAAAAAAAAATCAATGTACAGACAGAGGTTACAGTTTTATATATATATAGAAGATATATATTTATATATATATAATCTTAAAGACCAGCACAGGACAGGAGTGGTGGTTATAAGGGAGGCCTGAAATGGAAAATCATGATATTCCTATTAGTTTTTCCACATGTCCATATAACATACGTTCGAGTGACGTTCTTTGTAATTCAAAGCCCTTGGATTGCACCACTTTAACCTTTCTTAATTTATTTAATTTTTTTGTTATTACAAAAAGTATTTTCATATTTAAATACTTTTGAAATTGAGTATTTTAAAGTTATTAAATTTTTTCCAGTTAAGGCTAGACTCAATGAGGCCTTCACCTACAATACAAGACTTTGATAAAAAATTAGCTGAGGCTGATGCTTATCTACAAGTATTAATCGATCAAACTAAGGTTAGTGTAGTTATATGATGGTTGTGTTGCTAAGCAATTTTATAATTATTTCTGTATATTTAATTTAATAGGCTTTTTAGGTAAATCAATTTTAGACTCAATTGGTCATTATCATTGAAGCATGAATATTCTTTAGTTTTATAAATATATAAAAATATTTTCTATTATATTTACAACACTACCTTTTTTTCATGTTTGCTTAAGTTAAGTTAATCACATATAAGTAGGAGATTTATGTGTTTATGTATTTATTTACAAATATAGAATTATTTTGAGACTTTTTGGTAACACCCATAAAAAGTGGCCATTTAATATTATTCTAGGATATCTTATTTAGAATGCTAAATGCTATTGGATCCTGAGCAGAGAGGTAGTAGGTGACTTTAAAGTGAGAGAGCTAAGTTTTTGCTGGCCTTACTTGACTATGCAGTGAATTGAAAATTTTAATTCACTTGCTCTGATAGACACATATAGGGGTTGACATGGAGCTGTGCCCAGTGAATGGGAAGCCTTGGGAGAGGACGAGTCTCTGGTTTTTTACCTTGAATAGAATTAATCTTTCCAATGGCACATCCTTGGAGTCATCCAGTGAATTGTTTAGGTTTTAATAGTTATTGTAAATTCAATAAATACCATAGTCATTCAACTTTGATGTATATGAAAGTCTCAATACTCTTCTAGCAGTGTTCAGTCTTCCTGCTTAGTGTTTTCGAGTACTTGATAATACTCCTATGATTGCCTCTTTTGACACTTTTTATATGTTTAATTCTTCCTTCCCCATTTCTGTTATCTGGGAGGGGAAGGGTGTTAGATTAAAGGCAAGATTAATGTTCAGTTATCTCTTCTATCTAGGAATTCAAAACTTTTTTTGCCAGACAGTATAGTTGTGTTTGGTTAATTTCTGTTTTTTGCTCCTTTTTTTTTCACCTTTTAACAATAAATAAGCATGCAATATATAACAGTAAAAAATGAACACAATTTGTAATACAGGCCAATTAATAATCAGTATTTATTTACCTTATAAGCTAGTTATTTTTAACATATTAATGTTAATAATTGTAAAAATATCTCAGAGTTTTGAACAAAAACATAAACATGATGAATATTTGATTAACATTAAATTATTTAGCAATAACCAAACTCTTTCAAAATAATAAACATTGTGAGTATAAGATCTGTTAGGGGAGAGTGGATAGATTTCAAACAGGTGAACTGGCTGCATTTGTAAATGCAAGACAAGCGTTCACCCTCTTTAACGTGGAGCGAAAGGGTTAATAAGTATTTATTCATTTTTTTAAAAAATTTCTCATGAAAACTTTTTCAGAGATATTTTGGTTAATAAAAATAAATTTTATTTTCTCTATATTGGGGGGGGGAGGGGAGGGGGATATGCTTATGAGTTTGAGCTGAAGGAAATTATATTTTTACTTTACTTGAAATAGGCATTGATCAAGGCATTCAGTCACTGTGAGTATCCAGAAGTAGTTTTCTTAGTGTGAGTATAATTTTGTGTTTTACATGTGTCCCTTTGTCTAATATAAAGAAATCGATCCTACCTCTGAGATTCCTGATGAAACCATGGGGTTTTCATCACCCCAGCACCTCATACATCACCTCTTTCACTATATTTCTCTATCTTACCCATCTTTGTTCCACAAATAGGTCACCATCGTTGGCCTAGATTTGGAGTTCCTCTTTGTAAAAGTTTATTACAGGCTCAAACATGTCGAATAACTTAATGTCATTACGCTGTTCCTAAGAAATCCCACAGTCTCCTCTCATGCATCAAAAATATGAGATGAGTCTTCACTGCTAAATACAATGTTGTCATATTCCTTTGTGGATCTCCTCATATTAGATCCTTAGACAACAAATTCTACAGTTCAAAACTTGTTATCATTCACTAACTTATATTTGCTGTGTCATTTGGCTGTTGATCTGTAAATTTTATTTATCCCTGTCATTAAAGCTGCCTGGCACCAATTTGATGTTTTACTTCAGCATAAGTCTTGACAATACTGACTTTGAAGGATTCCTTCTCTGATTCTTCTGCATTCTTGCAAGGGTTGTGGACACTCATCAATGATAATTTATAGAATATCCCCTTCAGTCTAATTCATCAACTTTTCCTCATCAGACTATCTGCAGAGCCACATTTACCTAACATTGCTAAAGTATCAACTCCAATGTTTCTATTTATTTCCACTTGGTCCTAGTTGTAATATGGACTGTATGTTCTCTGTGTCAATATTCACACCAAATCCTATAAATCTCCTTTATAATTGTGCCTGATTACTTCGTAAGAGATCTTAGTGTTGGTTGAGAATCATCCCCTTTTTACATATATAAATATTTTGCAATGTACCAAGTTTCTCTGGATTATTATTATTTACCAGAAACTCTGCACTATTATTTAATTTGGGATAGATAGAAAATTAAGGAAGGAATTTATAAGCACAGAGTGTATAATAGAATTGGGATTCCATACAAATGTAGAAGTGCTTGGTTATGAGGGTATTGGGTAAGTTCTCTAGTTCATATGAGAAAAACATTCTCTGAATAAAATTAGTAAAATGCATTGAAACAAAACTCAAGAAAACTGCTAAGATGTTCTCCAAGTTAATCTAAAGACTGATGTTATCTGTTCATGTTGCTAGACCCCTTACATCGTCTCTTTTTGATCCTATACCAACCATCCATACTCCATGCAGCTCAATGCCTTGAAATAATTTTTATAGACTTAGTCCATCAGTTTTTATTTGTGTAATAAATCTGTTTTCATTATTACTATTTTGTTAATTTTATTTATTTGTTTGAAATTGATTTGAGAATTATTTGTGAATACACAAATGTAGTTTGACTGTTTGTAGGACACCATACTATACTAATTTATTGAATACTGTTAAATTTTTTGTGTTTTATATGATCATAGAAAGCATATGTTTGTTATGATTTTTATCTATTTTCCAATGCTTACCACAACTGAGAAAATTACATCAAGAGCTTTCAAAAATTATTAAAAGAACCAACGTTTTTGTAGGAATGCGCTATATCATTCATACTTCTGATTTATAT